>JAFBJS010009342.1:31233-47177 GCA_016785265.1 Paraplagusia blochii | reverse complement strand
CCACCCCCTGCTGATCACCTGGGTGTTTTGCCACCACCCTCTATCCTTCCTCCAGATGTGTATAAGAGACAGGCATATAGGGTATGCCATTCGGACCTGGGGCTGAGGCTGCTCTTGCTTTCCTGACGACCTCTGCTGCCTCACTGAGTTTGGGCAGGGCTGCATCGAAGAGGTGAGATGGAGGGGCTGGGCGAGGAACATACCCTGGTGGTCCTAGCGGGGTTTGTTTCTCTGCGTCTCCGTAGAGGTCCTTGAAATAACTCTCCAGGTCTGGCTGACTAATTTCCAGCTTTCCACTCCTCTTATCCTCAAGCAGCCGTCTTGCATGCTGGTAGGGGTTCCTGAAGAAGCTGCTTCTCTCCTTCTCCTTCCGCCTTCTGCGCCTGCGGATCCGTTCTGCTCTCCGTAGGCTGGCAAGGCTCTTCTTCACCTCCTCCCACAGTGGCTTCAAGCCCTCCTTCTCCGCTGCATCTGCCTTCCTCCACTGCTTCCGAAGCTGACGCCGTCTCCTCACCAGCGCCTCGATTTCCTTTTCCCTCCTACCCTTCTGTTTCGGGCTCGCGCTTTTCCTTGCTTCCAGAATCCCAAACCTCCCTCGACATTCCTCATAGAGTATGTCCCCAATGCTATTCAGCTTGGATTCTACCTGTCCGCGCAATGAGTTTTCCAGAATGGTACTAAGGTCGTTGTCTAGCTGCTGCCAGACTGCGGTCTCATTCGCTTTTGGCCACTTGACTGGATGCCTCCGCCCTTGTCCTTTCTGTACTCTTCTCGGTCCTGGTTCTTGGGTGTCTGGATGTGATGGTGCTCTGGTGTCCATTGGTGTTCTAGGTGTGTTCTCGTCCGTGCCACCTTCAGAGGGATCAGGATCCACCAAGGTCCCTTCAGCCTGTGCCACCTGCCTAGTGGATTAGAACCTGAAGCCTTGTGGCTCCAAGTCCATTTCCCTAACCACTAAGCCACCACTGCCACTGCATTATTTAATTATTTTATTAGAAAAATATTGAAATAATTTTGTTGTAAAATTAAAATTGTATTTTAAACAATTATTTTTGTCATGTTAGTCATAGTTTTTGTAGTTACATGAGTAAAATCAGAGTAAAATCTGACCATTTCTATAGAGTTGAGGGCTGCGGAATTGTTAGAAATGTGTGTTCATTTATGCAATTGCATGTCATTGCATGGAGGGTGACCTGTTGGGATGCTATAGAAAGTTCAGGGATTTATTAGTGGATCTTATTCAGGTTAATCCTCCTCTTTCGCTGTACGTATTTTCTTTTACCAACCCCACTTTGACAGAATTTTTGCAATAACCTCCCGAAAATCTGCAAACTCTTTATCTCGTCTCCGTCAGCTTTTCCCAGCTTTACATTTCACTGTACCTGTGCCTCAGCTCACAGGACTGCACAAGATTTTTGTGAGCACGAGCATCATGAATCTCTGTACTACTTCTGGCTGACGGTGCTGCTTCAGAAGTGCTCAGTCAGCAGCTTAGAAAAGAGCGGAAAAAATTACAATTGTGCCAACAATCAATGTCCAAAGTGATGTTCTGACCCTGTAGGCTTCAAGGAGCCCACTCATCAACTCCATGATGTACAGCATAACTGCAAGCTGTGGCATTCACCCATAAGGTTCCTACTCTTTTGTGAATACATTAAGCTCTGGCCATAAAGCCAAAGTTTATAAAAATTTAGCCCAGGGCTTTAGACACTTTCAGTGACCCTGCTCTCTCTATGTGGTTCTTACTGAAAGATCAATGTAAGTTATGGCAGTCTGCTGCAAAGAGGTACCTGACAAATGATGGGGAATTATTAAATGTTGTAATTTTCCGTATTCCTGTTTTCTTAGTAACCGTTTACTTCTTGTTTCACTCTTGTGCTTGTCATATGATATAAACTTTTGGTTTTGTCTCTGCTACACTTCTTATTTCTGCTCCTACGTGGGATTCATACATTTTCTCTTTCTGTTATTACCTTAGAGATATCTCTTCTTTAGTTGTATCACTGTTTTTTTTGTTTTTTTTTTTTCATTTCAACCTACTCTTCCATTCATCAATGTCCCTCTCCCACAGTCTTATATACTCACTCGTCATTTCATTTCTCACTATCGCTTTTAATCAGCTTATAGCCAAGGGCCATTTTTCCTTACATTGTGTCAGAGCAACTGAGAGCATTTCCTCTTATTTACTACGAGATCAATTAATTGACGACAACAATGAAAAACAAAATTATGATAAGGATGATATAGATGGCAAACTAAAGTTAAGGATATGGAAGAATTCCCACATTATTATAATAATAAGTAGAAAAAAGAAAATAGATATATTTTTAAATGCCCCAGACGTATTTTTTTGGCAATCTAGGTTTGAGTGGGTAGGGTGGGATGTGTTGATAAAGGGAACAATTCTCAATTCACACCATAAAGCAGTCATAAAGCAGGCAAACTTTTAGTGTTAATTTTGAATATAAATGTTGGTGCAGGAGAGCAATTATTTGACAATTATACTCCTTTACCTGTTTTTCTAAAAGTTACATTAGGCAGCTTCAACCTTTAGTCTTTAAATGCATCCATGACTTTTGATACAGTATAGAGTGGAGCGGTGTCTTATATATTGATCTTAAATGGTATCGGAATGGAATAAAATAGTGACAATAGAAGTATTAAATCCCATTGTACCACAAAGCTGCAGGCATTCAACCAAAGAATGGCAAATAAAATATATTTACCATGTATAACAATGTAAAATGTATTAATTCAATCACTTTCATTCTCTTACTCTCAGCGGTCCTGTGGGTGGTGAGCCCACCGGAAGTTATGTGGGTTGGGACGGTACTATGATCAGAGCACCTCAGTGGCAAACTGGCAGCTGGAGGATAAGAACCTTTTAATTTTTACCTCACTGCCCTATAGTAAATTACTCCATACTTGGATCTGCTGTTTCAAGGACAAACTCACTGTACATACTTCCTCCAGATACCTCCAGTTAATACTAAAGTAAAGCAACTCACAGGGTTGCATCAAATGAAATAACGCTTATGATGCATTGTTTATCCCTGAAATTCCCAGTTGCAGAACTGCAGAACACAGCACAACGCAGTTGATATATCTTTCTGATTTGTTTTCAATGAAAAAAAAAATCCCAAAACACTGACTTCGGGTTGCATATTTTTTTTTAGAATGAACATAATTTACAAGTAAAAAATACATTGACCAGAAATACTTTATGACTATGCAACGCAATCTCTTTTTTTTACACTGCTTTGCTAAAGTTATCTGCTAAATTTCTGGGTTTTTTCTTTGATTACTTTGTGCATTGATGTTTTATATATCATCATATCAATCACTATTATGAATTATCAATGCTAATTTACAAATTAAAAAAAAAGTTTAAATTTTTGGGTAACTAACTATGTACAGGCCTTTGTATGGCTAGACCTCCATAACGTCTACTTTATTTCCTACAAGAGCAGCCACTCTATGTGTTCAAGTCCATTAGACATCTTTGTCGGTTATTTCACCAGTATTAATTTCAATGTTTTATTGATTAAATTGGTTTTGCAACTGTGCATCTTGTCCCATAAACAAGGTATAAGGAAAAGTTGCCACAAATTGCAGTACGAAACCATGAACATGATACTTAATATTATTCATTATTTCATTCATCTTCATCCTCTTATCCATTACAAGGCCTCAGGGGCAGCAATCTCCACGACTGCAACACAAATCACACCGCTTCATACTGTCAGCCTCCCTGTGAGTGGTCAGCCAACTGGAAGTTACCACTAGGCCTACTGAATAAATAAAATATTAATATTGATAAATTATATTGGCATTGAGAAATAGCTGGGAAAAGAAATTGCTCTGGTGTCAATATTCTGGAATCACTCATCAGTATCTCTAATAAATGATTTCTGTGAAGGCAGGAGACAAAAAACACTACAAGATCAGCGTAGTTTTAATACTCACGGATGTATGACAACGGTGTTAAAGAGTATACACATGATTACTCAAAGCATTGTCATAACTAGTTTTGCGCTTCTGCTGATTGGATCTTTAGAAAAAGAACAAACTTGTTTTACACAAACAGGAGAGCAACAGTTATAATAACACACCTGAACAAGGTCAGTCCATGACAGACTGGCAAATATTCAATCAAGGCTTTTTAGAAAAAAATAAATTTAATTGCCCATTTATCTTGTGAGGACCAATGCTTCTTCTCTCAGGTGCAGGCAGGGCAACAACATTGGTCAACCTACTGTTAAAGTCAGAACTCCTGTCATCCTTGTTACATAATCTTGCAACGTGCAACTATCTCACACAGGAAGACTGCCAGCAACAAGGTTAAGTTGGTATGACATGGTTAGACAGGTACAAAATAAGCAACAACAGCCCGTTGGAGTTAATAAACTCTTATCGGGTTTCTTTCTCACCTACAAGAAGGAAGTTTCTTGGCTTCCTTAGAAGCAATCTTCTCTACCTAAACATAAAAGAAGGTCACTGTAGGATTAGGATAGGAGTTGAGTACACTTCAAACCACAAGATTATTTGTGGATGTTTCCTGCCGCAAAGAAGGTCTGTGGTGTTTGGGGTTTTTGTGCCTTTTAGAAGGTCTACATTATAGTACAGACCAAAAAAGATATCAGATACTTCTTGTTGGTTATACAACATAAGTACAACATTGACTAGCTATATGTTTTATTTCCATTTCCTTCAAACTTACGAGTATTTGAGGGATTTTATTTTCATGTCACATATCTAAAAAGTCCAATTTGCACTGTACAAATAACACCCATGGCACTTGACTCGTTGACAGTGACATCTTCTGTTCACACCTTTAATTACTGCCATTCACACATTCCTGACTGCTTGAAAAATACATAACATCTCTTTATTCTAGAAAACAAATTGCACACTTTGAGTGTAGTGAACGCTGAAAAAGAAAAGTAATCGGGTCATTTTTCAAAGAATCAATTCCAGTGACACAGCGAACGCAGGAATAGGACTTGTAGTGTGTGATAATTACAACTGGAAAAGGCCCAAGGCAACGGTGCCACAGACCTCTGCCATTAATGTTGTTATATTCTAATTCAAATGTACAAATTTACCTGTTCACACACGAGAACACGTTTTAACTCACTCAACATCTCCTGTTATTAAGGTTCAAATAAATCTTATCTCTTAACTCATCAGTTAACCGTCTTTCTTGCTTGACTTCTACATTTCGGGGCTGTTTCCACTGCAAATTGAGTTCCAAATAGCTAGTAGTCAACTAGGAGTTTTCAAAGAGGGTGGACACAGACCAATGTTGGGCCCACCTGGGGACATTTAAACTGTAAAGAAGAAAGGCTTGTTACAGACGTGTACCAGTTGGCCTGAATAAACCATTACTGCAGACCAGCAAAAGCAGCATACACTGTGTGATTTAGCCACATTTTTTTAGGTCAAACAATGATCTGCATTAGGCCCTAATGTCAGCTTGAGTTGTGCGACTCAAGTCCTGCAGCGTACAAGAGATTATCATCATTATCAAACATGTTTTAAATCCTATAAATTTGCATATGTGTGAGCAGCAAGGCAGGAACTGACAGACCAGACTGATCATGTTGGTCAAGACGTTTCCTGTTCCTTACACGTCATCACAGTCAATGTTCTTTTCCATATCTACACATAGAATGACACAATCGTCAGGGAAATTATTTTTTTTTGCTGGGCATTATTCTCAGAGTCTCAGAGGGAGATTGTGAGCATCCACACATCTCACATTACCCGCTTTTTCTTCTTCCTCCTCCTTCTCTTCTTTATTTACAATACATTATATTACATTACATTACAACACATTTGGCAGATGCTATCCTGTAGCCAGAACTGATTCTGGCTACAGGAGTCAGTTCTGTGTACAATCATAGTCTGAGCAGTCCAATCACACCCCATGGATCAATGTGAGAACACAAGTCATGGGCTCTGAACAGATCACCACTACTATTCACTTGTACAGTGTAAGCAAAGAATCACTTGTTACTTTATTTTTAGAAAAAAATCCCACAGTGTATGTCAGGTTTAATACAGTGCTATTGTTGATTTTTTTTAAAAAAGATTTGATCTTTAAAATTATAACATTTTAGCCTTTATCCCCCTGGTATCAGTGTCTCAATGACCTACTGTTTGACACTTTGCCAGATTATATTATTTAATAAAATTAAAAGGATATGATTTTATTTTTTTGTCTTTGTGGCCTGGTACCAAATGCCTTGCAGACTGGCCCCGGCACCCAGACCAGGGGTTGAAAACCCCTGCCTTAGCCCAATACTCTACATCATAGATTTGTTCACATTACATTTATTAATGAGTTTTGCTCTGCAAGCAAGCATTTGACATGATTGGTGGGATTTGTCGTGCTCTGCTTCTATTCAGATTTCTGTCCCAACTCAACCACTGACATAACACCTAGATTATCAGCATTTTTCATAGGAAAGCAACAAACACATTCTTGTATAACATGTAGAAATCCCCTAATCTGTCATTTTCTGTTGTTCAGAAAAATTAATGATGATTGTAATTTTGTGGGGCGATCCAGGTTTCAACATTGAATCATTACACTCATTTACACTTACACTCCCACAGAGCAGCACAATAAAACATGAAATTTGCATTGTACTTCTTTCTGCCAATAAACCTGGTGCAAAGCACCAAAGAACAAGTGCCATTTGGAAATAAGGCAGCAACCTTCCAGTGACAATTAGTATATCTGAGAGTCAAACACACAAACACGCTGACACACACCTACAGATGTGCCTTGTAGGGCAGCATCCATCACATGTCATGTAGGCTGTGGTAGCTATGCCTCCAGCATAATCAATTATTTATCCTTGTCAACACATGAGCAGCCCAAAAATGGCGAGTGCAAACATAAGCAAAGGAGAAAAGGAAAAAAGTAGTGTGGGTACTTTTGCTGATACACACATGCGCACTAAAACACACACGGTTATTGTTTTCAGAGTCGATGACAGCATGCAGACATTATGAATGGTGGGAATTTGAGCGACGCCTCTAGGCATCAACACACTCCATGAAATGGAGGATTTACACACATTTTTGAATAGCTGCACATTCACTTGTTATTGTGTAAAAATGCCTTACAGCAAGCGAACCATTGTGAGCACAATTGAGACATTTTGAGGGGAGAGGGACTGACAATAGAATGTCAGCTTCAAAATGTCAAGAATTCTGTGACAGTGATGGAAGACAACATATGTTTGAGTGTCAGAAAGAGAAAGAGAAGGTCTTGAGGAAGGGAAGGTTTCAGGAAGCTGCACAAAAACTGTTGTTTGATTATGACAGCGGATGAAACAACGGAAGGTTAAAATATACAGCGGAAGATGTTAAGTCGTGACAAATTGGCATGGGCACATTGATAAACATGCACTGATATAAGAAGGAGGAGGAGGATGGAGGAAGACGAAGAAGTAAAGCCGGCAGTTAGAGTTAAGAGTACACTGGTAAATGACACATTCCTTTTCGACAACAAACAGCTCTGACGCCTCCACAACCTTTTCTCTCTTTCCTGATGGTTTGACGACTCTAGAAAAAAAATTGCTCATTCTCCTATATCCGCGGCCTCCTCTTCTTTACCAAGGTTCGATCACCTGCTAGAATTTTGCCCATTTCCTCCTTTTTCTCAGACAACATGAAATTACTATTCTGGCAAAAACAAAGGGCACAGAGAGCATGAACAATGAAAGCCCTGATTGGAAAGGACAAATAAAAACATTGAAGTGAAAGTGAAAGTGAAAAACAAGAAAATAAGGTTGAGCGTAATTGCCAGGGAAAATTATTTAAAATAACATGCATGTGAAGACTAACAACTTCAATTGTGGAAAGACTAAATGAATAACATGACCAGGTAAATGTTTATAATATATATTGTGGTCACGGCAGCAGACCATACACAAAATGTCCACAAAAGGATAATTTGGGTTCTTGTCTTTGTTGCTTTTGTAAGTGATGCTTCATGGGTTGTTGTCATCAAAGCTACATAATGTTACGACCCGTGTCATTGGTCATATAGTTATGTTTAAAGTGTATGGTGTGTGTATAAATTGTTTCTGTTTTGCCAGTGTTGTGAGGGTGTGTCTTTTCTGACTGGCAGGATCAAATGGGTGAAAAGCTGCAAGTTCATTGGTGGTCCACTAGAATATAAACCAGAAAATGTGGGCCATCTGCCCCTTTTCTCCTCACTTCCGCTTTTACCAAGAACCTGCCAATGAACTTCACATTCATTTGCTATTTTATGTTTCCTCATGGTGTGAGCTCAGTTTCTTTTTGTGTATACCTGCTGTGATTCAAAAGCTTATAAGTTATAAGTCAGAACCCTATATTTTAAAGCTCATAACAGCAGGGTCCTCTTTGTGTTGTGGTATTTTTATGTTTGGTTTATCTTTATATTGAGCTGAATAAATAACCTAAAATTCTCTGGTATGTGGGCACAGAATTTAGGTTATTTTTCACCTCAAAAATCATGTGTTTTTCTTATATTAAATATAAAACAGGCTGCAGTGGTGACCTCGCAGTTAAGCAGGTAGACTTGGCTCCACAAGGCTTAAGGTTCTAATCCACCAGATGCGAGGTTGCCACTGTAGTGCTCTGATCATAGCACTGTCCCGACCCACATAACTTCCAGTGCTCACCACCTACAGGAACGTTGACAGTATGGAGCATTGGATTACCAAAAGCACATTTTTTTTTATTTGGCTTAAGAAAACATATTACAGAATGTCTCTAAGCATAGAGTTTCAACCTCCAGATGAGTACAGTCACATAATAAATTATAAATAAAACTATTTTCCCAATTGTTTTTATGCAAACAAATGCAAGGATTCTATAAACAAATCATATTAATTTGACAGATTAATAAAATATTATAAAAGATTAAAAAGAAATACAAAAAAATGAAGTGTGTATCTTCCTTTTTATTGCAAATTCACCGAGCGAGCGGAATTAAACAGGGCAGCTGTCCTGATGTTTGGCACTCCTGTTCTAAAGTGATCCTTAAAAGTCTCTGTTTCAATGATATGGAGACCTTGCCTGAAACCTTTTTTAATTTTAAATGTTTTTACAACAGAAGAAACTTGCACTTGACTGCTTCTTCCAAAGTCAAATTCACAAGGACGCAATTTATTTATCCTAGGAAGAACTGTTTTTTTTTTTTTGTTTTTTTTTACATGCACTGTAGTCACACAATGTTCGTTTCATTATCCTGAGGCTACATCCTGCAGATCTACCGTACATTACAGTCGTACAACACAAGTCAAGACTATTAAACACTACAATTACTGCCTTTGTGTTTTTCCTCTGACTGTGAGAACACTGCTTCAATACCTAGACTCACCATTGTGTCCTTGTCTCTATTTTCCATCTTTCAAGCATATCATGTGCCTCCATGGGAGAAGCTGTATTATTCAGACATAATGAAGCTCCTACACAACATAATCAACTAAAAGAAAACCAGTAAGTTTATGTAGGAAAATGACAATAACTCCTTTCCTCTTTGCATAATTGGGGTAACTATATAAAATATTATATATGTATAAACACCAACCTCTATGAGGGCATGTCATTGTTGCATAGTTGCTACATTTTATTTTTCGAACCAGGAAAAAGAACATGTTGGAGTTGGGACTGAATATGAGAAGCCGTTGATGTAAACATCCTTTGGTAACAGCTCAGGACATAACAAGATATTTATGTAAAATGCAATTATCTGTGTTTTGTTGGGACTGTTCATGTCTGTGGATTTCAAGGGCCTGTCTCAGTTGCAGCTGTCAATCATTTAACCAGCCTTTAACTTGTCTCCTAAATTCAGCTTTACCACAGGGAGCTTACCACAAACTCACATAATATATGTAAACTCTATTCTGTTTTACTTTGCACTGACAATACAAAGTATAAAATAGACCGTAGATACTAGGGATTTCTGATATAACATTTAACGATACCGATATTAACCGATATTTACCAAACACTTTATGTGACACCGATATGAACCCATACCAATAAAGGCAGCTAATTTTGTCTGAAACAGTCCTATAGATCTTTGTGCAGCATTTCATGTAAACAAGAAATGTCTAGTGTTGGACAGAATAACTTTCCAAAAACATTGATTAACATCATAAACCGGGCTCATTCAACCCTCACAACAATAATCAAAATGAATGGGCACAGATAGAAACAGCTGCAGTGTAAGAGTAAAAAGCCCTCTTTAATGAGAGATAAAAACATTTCAGCATCATCATAATGTAAATGACTCTTCTCGTTGATGACATGAGAGACGACACCAAAACGGTGTTTCACTGGCAAATGTCAGAGAAATATGAATATAATAAGTCCTGACATAGCTCGGCTACAGAAACTCCACATGTTTAGTAAAAACAGCATCTTGAACGGGAGAGAACGGCTGGTTCTCCAGGACGATGAACTCCATGAAGTTTGTCTGATTTGTTTTGTATTTACTCTTTTGCTCTCTTGTCTGTTCTTTACTGTATCCATTCCAGTCCATTCCATGTTGTTTTTTGTTGAAATCTTACCCTCCACCCTCACATGACTCTGTCCTTGCAGTCATTAAGAATTACTATCAACCAAAAAAATCCAGACCACAGACATTTACTGTAGCATTGATCATTGTTGTCCAGCGTATTTACTAAACTTTGCAGCATGATGTGATTATGAATATCGGTGGAAAAATCGATACCGATATAATCCGATATTAAAAATTATGCTGATATCGGCCCGATATGTAGCGGTGGATCGGTATATCGGACATCTCTAGTAGATACCCTTCATTAACCCAATTGGTTTATGTTTTTTGAGGACAATAATATGAACTTTCAATTTTTAAATTAAACTCTGCGGTTTGTTGGAACAAATGAAAGCTATGTGCTTTGTAATTGACAGAGAATGTTCATGTTCATGAAATTCGGTCGAAAGTGAAGGCAAATTCTTCTCGAAAATTTTGGTCGAGGGTCAAGTAGGTCAAGGGCTGAGGCGTTCGAAAGCTGAGGCACCACTGTATATAGTATTCAACTTTACAGTAAAAAAACAACATACATCGAGGGCACAATTCATGTTATTGCAGGAGTGACAGTAAGTGATCAGTAATAGACAACCATAGTGCATTCAGGGACCGAGTAGACAGTTTTTGTACAATGTATGTATAAATATTGCACATGTCAGGAGTGGTCATTGTACACTGTACAAGGAAAGTCACTGAGGCTGGAGCAGTGTCATTGAAGCAGCTCAGCAGTTCTGCCAGTGCGTCCTGCAAGGGGTAGGACTCGCTGTCCAGGACCCTCCTGTCACCCACCTACTACAGATAACGGCTTGTATATAAAATATTTATTGTTACTCTTTCATCAGTTGTTTTTATACCAACTCAATCCACCCATTTTCCTTTAACCAAAGTTTGTTTTAGGCCAAATGTTCAAATATCCTCATCTCCGCATCTCACTATCTTAGCAAAAGGTTTTGAGCCTTTTTACTTTCTTTGTTTCTTTTACGCATTGTTCAGCTTTACCACTGAATATATTGCTGCTGCTACACTGCAATTTCCCAACCTCGGATCAATAAAGTACTCGTATTCTATTCTATTCCATTCTACTTTAGTAAAAGACTTGTATTTCTTTCCATAAAAACAAAAAGAAAGAAAAACTAGTCTGTAAGTGGCTAGTGAACTTAACACCACTAAAGTAAACCATACAAACAAAGGTTCCCGTTTTTATTTGATGTAAAAGTTCAGGGCTGTAGAAAACCTCCAATGGAACACTGTACTTGAGGTAGGACACGGTTTCAGCAGGAAAGTGATAAAAAGAAAGAAAGATAAGAGACAAAAGAGACAGGGAGAGTGAATAAAAGGTTGGAACAGCAACAACCATGTGAATAAATGAAAAGAATTCATTAGCAGCTGTGTGCTTTCTCTGTTCTCACTCTCTGCGGTAAAGAAAGATGTTCTGCTGTGATACTGAGGCCTCTGGAGGGATACGGAGAAAAAATCTAAACAATGTGGAAATTAGGCCACGCAATCACACTCACTCCCACATGTGCACTGTTTTGCAACCTGCGAAAAAAGAGATGGAGTGTGTGTTCGTAAATAATTTTCACTATAATCACCAACACAAAATCACACTCTTTCTTGCTCCACTGGCTACTATCTTTCTATTTTCTTCCCTTTTATTCCACTCTTCCACAGTTTCTATGCATCAATCAATACATTCATCCATCCATGCGACCTAACCTGGGTAAAAGGTTCTTTCACTTTTTGTTTACAGCCGTTATGCAGACAGGGGTGGTTCGGTTCACTAATTTGGCATTTACGGGAAGACAGGAAGAAAAGCAGGAATGCGAAGGGCAGGGCAGAAATTTGAATTTCCTGTAATTTTTTAAGAGGTTTTTGTGAACAAGAAAAAAGAGAAGGTGGAGAGAAGGCAAGCTGAGACATGGACAGAGAATGTGAAAGTAATAGGAAAGAAAATGACAGTAAGTAAAGGTAAGGAAATGAAAGAAAAAAAGGGAAAGGGAAAGAAATGGAAAAAAGAAAAGACAGAAAAGGTTAATTACTGTAAGGAAAAGGGAGGGAAGGAAATTACAAAAAAGGTAAGGGAAAGTTTGAAAAAGGGCAAGAACAGGAAAACAAATGGGATAATAATAATAATAATAAATATGAATAAATATAAAAACTTATGAATAAATATTATAGTAATATTAAATGCATGGCCTTCACTTTGGCCCAGGGGCAATGTCTCTATCATTGATGTGAAACTCCAGGGTTCAAGTTCAATTCCTGTTTAGGATGGTTGGCTTCCAGTGGGTGCACCACCCACAAAAAGGTGGGGGGTAATTTGGGTGGCAGTCGCGAAGCCTGCTGCAATCTGGTAATGAATTAGTGGGTGAAAATAGATGGATAAATATAACAAAAAACATATAATGAATGAGTGGGATATCATACGTAGTGATGGGTTGATGAGGCTTCGTGAAGCGTTCAACACATTGCAAAACTGTATCGATACTGTGTCACTGAATACTGACACCTGCTGGACCATATAAATCCCTACAGGCAACCTTTTTGACAGACTCAACTGACACTCTATTTAATAATCTATTTTGTCCTTTTTTGACATTCACATTTAGAATACTTATTTATTTAATACTTAATATTTTCAAATACAAT
Organism: Paraplagusia blochii; assembly: GCA_016785265.1. Classification (NCBI taxonomy): domain Eukaryota; kingdom Metazoa; phylum Chordata; class Actinopteri; order Pleuronectiformes; family Cynoglossidae; genus Paraplagusia; species Paraplagusia blochii. The sequence goes on along the minus strand of JAFBJS010009342.1, from coordinate 33,961 downwards.
CAATGAATAATGTGAACATATAACGTGAAAATGAAAGTGAACGTGTTGCTTGTGGATTGTTTTTCATTATTCAAAAAAATAAGTTTCTCCTACGTCTTGAAGTTATTATTATTTTTTTTTAATTATTATTACTCTGCTAATTGCAGAAAACACCCACACACACAGTGTTCCCCGACCCATCACTAATCCCTCACGTGACTTTCTAAAAGCGATACACGCGATACAATGTTTCGCTGCAGGAGCTCGACGCACTGACGCGTCAGTGTTGCCGGCCCCATCACTAATCATAGGAATAAACAACTTCAAGATCTTAAATCACCAGGTAATGCTTCGTGATCTGTATCCATTAAACGAATATTGATGTAACTGCTATACACCCATAATCGATGTTACATTTTAAACCAAAAACAAAGGAGTTTTGTCAATACTTATAGTTTTATTGAAGGCGACAGCTAATTTAAGATAAGAAGGATTTATTTATGTCCAAACAAAATGTAAATGACTATTCATAATTAGTTCAAGCGTCAACTTGAAGGACACCTGAGAGAAATGATTATGTGAAGTAAGATGAAAGTGATGAGGGGAAACAGCAAAGATGCAGCAGAAATGCGAGTGTGTCAGGTACAGAATATGAAACTAGGACAAAGGCAGCAGGAAAGAGATAATGCATAGAAAGATATAGGGAGTTAGAGACAGAAAAAAAAACAGATACAAGATGTGTGCTGGGGCTTAAGCTTTGTTCAGAATAGGTAAGGATTTAGGTGGAGATACATGTGTGGGAAGGAAGCAAGCTGTGGAGCTCAACGGAGGAGAAGACAAAGACAGCTGTACATGGAGGAGTTGAGGGGTAAGAACTAAGGGAGACAAGAGCAACAACCGTGGCTGCGTGTCCGCCGACTGTGATGTACAAGTAACTGGAATGAGAACAAGGATAGGATCAGGAAGAATAAGTGAAGCAAAGGAAGGAGGAAAAGTGGGAGTACAAATATTAATAAATATATATTTTTTTGTCTACTAAGAATGCCAGAAAGGCAGCAGTAGACAAGGAGGACAAAGGGAAGAGAGTGAGATTCTTGGTGAAAGGGCCACAGTGTAATGACTTTAATAAAAGTATTGAATCCCCACTGGATGCTTTAAATGTACCCCCTGAGGACAGGCAATGGTGAGAGTGTCATAAAGGAGGACAGGGTGTGAAGCAGGATGTGGGGCAAAGAAAAAGAAAACAGCTGAAAGGAAAAAGACAAAGAGCTGCCAACACAAAGGCAGGTGTATGGTAACCCATCCACGCATTTGTGTATGGGTCTGAATGCCTGCTTGTTAGTTTACGACTGTGCATGTATTTTTGAGTGATGGGCAAACGAAAGAAATCATATAATTTTAATATAATGAATGTTGTAGGGTAGAGCAGTAGTAAACAAATAAATTCCCTCTAGCATCCATCTTTGATGAATACAGACTGTCATATATTTGTTTTGCCACAGAAATATTTTTCATCCAATCCATATGTGCATAGATAGGAGATAATTTGACGCCCAATTACAGCGTTATTATTAAACCTTATGCTGTGAAATTATATAGGACTGTGGATTCTCTTGTCTCCAGTTCACGCATGTGTGTATTGCTTGTAGTGAACTACATAGCCAAAGAGCTCATTCAGGAAATCAGTCGATTGTGTAACACAATTCTAAATGGAACTGACCAGCAACTATAACATAAATAGCTGCAGGTTGTATTGCAGTTAATGAGACTCATGGGTTCACTATGTGAGGGCAACAATACATTAATTCAGTGATTCCTGGCCACTGTGCTACAGCACATTACTACGGCATGATAGATCGCCATGTGTACAGTGAAAAATTAGCCTATTCCACATAATTGGTCTGAGGTGGTGGTTTATTTACTACAAATAATCAGTCTTATTTCATCAATGTGACAGTGAGAGGAGGAAGAATAATAAATTCTCATCCACCAGATAACAGTTGATGCCTTAATGAGCTAAATAAAAGGTAGAAGGAGATATATAGCAGTTAAAGATCCATTGTTTGTTTCTTTCTTCAATTCCTGAGAGTTTAGTTGTCAAAGTGTTGTGAACAACTAAACAAATTTGGGTCCAAAAAAACAAACAAGTTAGGGCCATGTAAATGACCTGCGATAGACTGGAGAGTAAATTGTTTAAGAGTTGCCGGACTGATCATGTCCTACAGACTGGTGGCAGACTGGTTCTGGCACAACAGTGTCCTGCTCTAGAGTGGACCACCAATCTTGGTTTCCAGACATATTTAGTGCACTACATCAGCTTTCAGTGATTGGCCCATGAAATAAGTCCCGACCTTTAAAATTCACTGAGAGAAGGTTTAAAGGACAAATGCCGTGACCTGGATGAATCTCTATGGCAGTTTTGACATTTTTTTCAATCTCCACAAGGTTTGAGAGAAGATCACGCCGGAAGGATGCTGATGACACACAACCTTGGCTTTGAGATCTATGTCGGTCTCTATGTCGGTAGGTACAAAGAATTAAATCGGCAAAACCAGCCCAGTGGGAAATCCCAATAGTTTCATTCAGAGCATTTTTTTTGGTCATTGCTGTAAAAGCAAGCTGATGCAGTATTATCCCTTGTTCTTGGACTTCAGTTGGCTTTAGTCTCACTACACAGTCTTTTTCTGATCTTACAAAAGCAGGGACAGGACACTCTGTTTATGACACACACACACACACACACACACAC
>JAFBJS010009342.1:0-31101 GCA_016785265.1 Paraplagusia blochii | reverse complement strand
AGTTTATGATATATACACATAGATGGTATATATATATATGAATATATACAGAGTTTTCTGACATCTTTCTTTTAGCATAGAAATATGGCATGTATAGCATATACTGTATATAACATTTACAAATGTTTAAAAAATACAAAAATCATGATGCAACATATAATGACTTAAATACTGAGATGGCTCAAAATTGTCTCACAGATTGTGGAAAAAAAAACAAGGTCTTTTGAAGGTTAATGATTCCAATGCATTTTATATTCTCGACTGTCGAACACGTTTCCTATTTGGTCACATTTCTTTTTTTGAGAATATCTGTATTTGCTCTGCGTTTTGTAAAAACATTTATAACTACACTCAACTGTAGATAAATCCAAAAACCAAAATACTTTATCATTAATTAACACATTTTTTAATCAAAATAAAGTTTTTTCCATTGTTTTAATGATAGCTGAGTTTTTGTAGTTTTGCAGCAATTTGGGCAGAGCTCAACTAAACCCATTCTGATGTGTTGAAATATGTCCTACCTCACAAAACAATCAAGTCACGTGGTTGAACACAAATTTGTGTGCAAATATATGTCCTGCGACACAATAATAACGTCTGTAACATTCTCTCCGCCTGTTTCATCTTTCCGCTCAAAGAGAAAAGAAGAGACTTAGAAACCGTTTAAGACTGGACGTTAGACAGGGGTAATTTGGTCTTTCAAACACAAGGACTGATTAGATTAACTTGGTCTGTCAGACACAGTACAGACGTAAGCCATACTGGAGCGATTCCTTTTGTCCTTGCATTTGCTTATAAAGACTTTGCGGAAACATCCAGTAAGCGGACGGCTACTTGTAAGGACTGTGGTGTTAAGATAAATGATGCTGGATCAACAACGTCGAACTTTCTCAGGCACCTCATAACACACAAGGATAGGTCAGTGGGCAAAGGGGACTGAGCTTGTGTGGGAAGATAATGTTAGCAAACTAATTCAGCTACAGTTATAGTCTGTTGGCTAGTTTTATAGTTCCCCTCCCCTGACGTTACAGTTTATTTTATACTTCAGGCCACTACGTTTAGCGGCAAGTAGCAGCCTGCATGTATTGAGCCTAACGTTAATTCTATGCATGAGACATTAGACTAATATTGTCACTGACATAACAGAAATGGAAACAGCATGTAATACATATGATTTCTTAGCCTAAGCACATTCACAGTGCATTGTTTTGATCAACTTTGACTGTGCAGTTTGCAGTAATATATTATAGCCATATACTGTAGTACAGCACAGTACATACAGTACTCAGTTATATATTTTCATTTTCCATATTTTTTATTTTCAGTTGGTAAAATGGCAAGATACATACGCAAATCAGTTCAAATGTATCCTGTAGTATTTACAAAATACATTGTTGAAGCTTAAAGCTTTTGTAATGTTTCTTCACATTGCACATGCACAGTACATTGTTTTGATCAACTTTGATAGTGAAGTGTGCAATAACATTATAGGCCTATAGTACAGTATAGTACATACTTTTAATTCAAAACAACACAGCAATGCAGTCTTATCTCGGATAGCGTCTAATATGAAAATAGTTCCGCTATTTGAAACTTGAGACTTGACTTGGACTTGGGATGCAAGACTCGAGACTTGACTTGGACTTGCGCATAAAGACTCGAGACTTGACTTGGAAAAACTGACTTGTAAACATCTCTGGTACAGACTCTTACTCTTACTCTTACAGAAACATGAACTGCCCAGATCAGATCCTTTTCTGACCAGTATTCCGAGTGATCTGATCACTTTGAAACAGCAGAAAGCTCAGATCTGTATGTGCCACTTAACATTCACAGCCAATGCAGACTTACATTAAAATATTGAGGGAAATTTGTAATTAAAACATTGGGCAATACAGATTTGGAAATTCCCTGTGGGGTTACGGAATATCTTTTTTCCTATTTAATAATAATAACAATTAGAACTATATTAATCCCTAGGGAGTATCCTCTGGGGAATTATTTATTTAACCCATCACTGTAATGAGCAGGGGGAGCAGTTTAGGGGGACCATACTCAGGGCACATCAACGGTAACTTGGAGGTTAGGGGATTCGAACCAGGGGCCTTGTGAACCCAAGTCCGCTTCTTTAACCATTACGCCACCAATTGCCCCAAATTTGTCCTAATCATTTATAAATATAATGGCAGTATGTTAGTAAGACTGATTAAAAAGCCAAATTCTTCCGGTCCACTGGGTTATAGTGAACCGGAAGCATTTGGCAATAGCTAAATAGCTAAATAGCTCAGGTTCCATGCCTGAAACAGAGCTATTAGCTATTGGTTATAAGCCAGAGTAAGAAATACTCTTCCACTAAGCAGCAGTATATGCCATCGAAAACTGAAGAGTGTTTCTGTGCACTTAAGAAAATTTTTCTGTTCAGTTCCTGCAAGTATATCAGTGCTGTGAACGTGGGTTTCACATCAAGTCAGTAAGTTGTGAGAAAAAAAAAAAAAAACAAGTGACACATTTATTTTGTTTTTACATTTTGTGAGTATGTAGAGAATAATGAGCAAGTTTCAGTACCATGAAGTGTGATAAACATTCGTCTCTGCTGGGTCAACTCAACAACAAACTAGACATTCTACATACAACAAGAGAAAGCCTCAAATATCTAAGGTAAACACCTTCACTCTCAACTACCTTTCACCCCTCTCACAAATCCACACAAAAAACAATCATACAACAAAGTAAAAAGGGATTTCTGTGCAGCTCTACAAAAAAAAAATCTTCTGGGTGTCGGACAATGAAACAGGAGACAAAGAATCGAGACGGAGTAAAAAAAAAGAAGACTCATTGACTATACAAGATAAGAAGCTAAATATCCGAAGATATTCTGTAAGTGAAGCATTTGTACATTTTCTTACTTTAAAATAAACATGGCTTCATTTTAAATAGAATATAAATGGAACGTAACAGTTGGTGTGCTTTAAGAAGTCTGAAAAAGAAAGAAAAAAGATGGGGGTGGTGAAGTGAGAAACAGATAAATGTAGAAGTAGGATCTGTGCTACAAGGCCGAGAAGAATATAAAGGATAGAGGGCTAGGAAAAGAGGAGCAGTGAGATGTCGGTGGGTGGTGGGAGGAAAAGAGGAGATCAAATGTTCCAAGATTCACAAGCGAAATTGAAAAAGGTGTGTGTATTGGTGTTGGGCTGCCTATCATGCTGTCAACGCATGAGGTAAAGGTTGTGTGTGTGTATGTGTGTGCGTCCGAGGTCAGTTTTCAAAAAGGAAGTGAGAGTGGAGGGTGTGGTGGGCAGGCTTGGATAAAGGGCTCTGCAGCCATGAATGTCATACTAATAAGGTCCAGTCAGATATTGAGGTTCACCAGGTGAGGTGAGGGATGACAGAAGGGGAGACTGAAAAAAAAAATAGAAGGAAGAATAGATAACAGAGACAGACGCAAAAGCAAGAGTATCAGGAAGGAGGAAGGAGTGGTTCATGAAAGAAGGGAGAAATGCTGCTCATTCTGTTATTTTTCCTTCCAAATGTTTGAGGAAAAGGAAAGAAAGAAAGAAAGAAAGAAATAATTTTTCAGACTTAAGATTTTCAAAATATAAGTTTATTGACTTTTAGTACGTATCATTATTGTGATCCACTGTCAGTGGAAAAAAATAAACTAAGAATGAGGCCACATTTGTTCAAAAATTTCAATATTATTTGTGTGCCTGTGGAAACAGAACTTTAGCACCAGCCTGGCCTTAAAACTCCACCTCTTCAGTATTTCAGCATCAAGCACCGGTGCCCCCTACGATTTGAGAAGACATTTGGTTTTCCCTGCAGTTTTAGAAGCAAACAAACTAACGAAAATTGGGGTAGTAAAAGATGCTCCAAACAAAAGAAACTAAGAAAAAAAAAAGATTGTGTTAACAGCGGCAGTTGTTTTAACCACTGTTCAAAGGCTGTTTCTGATAACTGCCAATCTTGTTTTTCCTATGGGAATCGAGCAGAGGACTCTCTGCTCTTCCGCTGTTGGAGACAGGGAGGCAGGTGTACTAACCACTAAACTATGGAACTGAAAATGTGGAAGAAAGAAAAAAGGAATGAAGAAAAGAAAGTAAGAAACAAAAGGTTGCATTTTTTTTCTATTATTTTAAAAAACAAAAGGATTTTACTCTTCTGACATGGGTCAAAATTCCCAAAATGCAATGGGTCCATGAGACCCACAAATGCTGGCTGAGTAGCAACAATATGAACATTAAACAAGGGTTAACTACAGAACGATACCAAAGTCCAACAAAACTGTTATTCACCTGCCAGATAACTGGAACAATAACATTATCATTATCTGTGATCCTGTCAAAACAGTATTCTAGTCTCAGCCTGTCCTTAAGCTCTGCCTCCACAGGACCACAGCATCAAGCTCTGGCCAAATAAACAGAAAGAAAGAAAGCAAAGAGAAGAGACAACATAGTATCAGACGTCAAGAATTGCAGAAGAGAGAAAGAGATCAAGATGTGAGAAAAAAAGAGAGACATTTGTTTGTTGGTTTTATTTTATTTATTTATTTATTTTTTCATTTCTGCCACAGGAGAATAGGCTGAAGAAAGAAGGAATAGAGAGCAGTAGGAGAAGAGACAGCTGCTGATGTGGTTAAAAGTATGGAAACAGAAAAAAAAAATAATGAAATGTAAGGCAACATGATTGAGAGCACGACGGGAGCTTTTATGCCTGCATCCTATGGTATGGTGGTGATTGTGCTGAGCACAAGTCATCATTACTGCCATCTAAAAATAACATTGGTATTGGAAAGCTGTGGAGTGAGAAATGGGGCTAGAAAGCAGAGGGAGAGGTAATTATGGCCGACCTATTAGCATACAAGCAGCACTCATTAAATATTAAGGCAGGAAACTGGGGTTGATGAGATATACTGTAGTTCTAGGCATTGAAAGACAGACAGCTCTGGGTTTTAAAACATGACCTACGGACAGTAACTCGGTAACCCACATAACCCAGAGGTCTGGCAATCAAATAGGGAAAATATATCTTCTTCTTTCGGCTTATCCCTTTTCTCATGGGTTGCCACAGCCAGTCGACAATTTCTATCTCACCCTTTCCTCTGTATCCTCAACTCTAACTCCAACCACCTCCATGTCCTCCCTCACTGTATCCATCAATCTCCTCTTTGGCCTTCCTCTTTGTCTCCTACCTGGTAGCTCCATCTATAGGATCATTCTTTTACCAATATAACCACTATTCTGAACACTTCCAAACCATCTTAACCAGCTTCTCTAGCTTTTTCTCCAAACCATCCTGTCAGTGTTGTCCCTCTAATCACCTTGTCCCTGATCCTGTCTATCCTTGTCACCCCCTACCACAATTTCTCCTTTGGCGCCATGTCATAGGCATTGCCAACACATTGAAGCTCCTTCTGACCTTCTCTGTACTTCTCCATCAACATCCTCAAGGCAAATATTGCATCTATGGTACTCTTTCTCGGCATAAAGCCATACTGTTAATCCCTGCCTCTTGCCTCAACCTAGCCTCAAATACTCTTTGCCAAATATTCATGGTATGGCTCATCAACTTTATCCCTCTGTAATTGCTACAACTCTGCACATCATCCTTCTTAAATTGACACTATTCCTCCACTCATCAGGCATCTTGGCTGTCTTTAAAATTCTATTGAACAACCGAGTCAGTCAATGTACAGCTTCTTCCCCTAAACATCCATACCTCCACTGGTATGTCATCGGGACTGACTGCCTTTCCACTCTTCATCCTCTTCAGAGTTTTTCCAACTTCATCCTTTTTAGTCTAAATATTTAAATCACTCCCTATCATTTTCCTCATTTGCCAACTCTTCAAAGGCAGGGCAAGTTTGTTTGTATAGCACATTTCAACAGCAAGGTAATTCAAAGTGCTTTACATAAAACATTAGAAAGATTAAAAAAGAGACATTTAGTAAATGGCATATAGATGAAAACAAAACAGATGAAATATATAGAAAAGATAATAAGTAATAGAAGATTAAGAAATAAAATAAAATCAAAGAGTATCAAGGTGATAGAGTGCAGTGTTCGAAAAGCAGAAGGCAGCGGCAAATAGAAAAGTCTTCAGTTGTGATTTAAAAGAGGCGAGAGTTGCAGCAGACCTGCAGTTTCCTGGGAGTTTGTTCCAGATTTGTGGTGCATAGAAACTAAATGCTCTTTCTCCATGTTTAGTTCTGACTATAGGTACACAGAGCAAACCTGTCCCCGACGATCTGAGAGTTCTGGATGGTTCATAGCTAAGCAGAATTTTGGCCCTAAACCATTCAGCGCTTTGTAGACCAACAATAGTATTTTAAAGTCAATTCTTTGATCGACAGAGAGCCAGTGTAAGGACCTCAGAACTCGAGTAATATGATCTACTTTTTTGGTAGTAGTTAGTGAGGACTCTAGCGGCAGCATTCTGGATTAACTGCAGCTGCCTGATGGACTTTTTGGGGAGACATGTAAGAGTACTGTTACAGTAGTCCAGCCTGCTGAAGATAAATGCTTGGGAAGGTTTTTCCAAATCCTGCTGAGACATAAGTCCTTTAATGCTTGATACAGTATATTCTTTAGGTGGTGGTAGGCTGACTTTATAACTGTTTTAATATGGCTGTTGAAGTTCACGTCTGAGTCCATGATAACTCCTAAAGTTCTGCCTTGGTTTGTGGATTTTAGTATTATCATTTAAAGCTGAGTACTAACTTTTAATCGCTCTTCCTTGGCTCCAAATACTATAATTTTTGTTTTTTCTTTGTTCATTTAAAGAAAATTCTGCCCCATCCAATCATTGATTTGCTCATTGCATCTACTCAGTGTTTGTATTGGGCTGTGTTCTCCTGGTGATATTGTTATGTAAATTTGTGTGTCATCTGCGTAGCTATGGTAACATATTTTATTGCTCTTCATGATCTGAGCCAGTGGGAGCATATAAATATTAAACAGAAGAGGCCCCAGAATGGAGCCTTGAGGGACTCCACATGTAATTTTTGCACGCCCAGATTTGTAAGTACTTACAGACACAAAGAAGTCCCTGTCCTGCAGGTGGGATTCAAACCATTTTAATGCTGTGCCAGAAAGACCTACCCAGGTTTCTAGTCGATCTAGTAATATGTTATGATTGACTGTGTCGAATGCAGTACTGAGATCCAATAATACTAAAACTGAGATTCTGTCATTGTCTGTGTTTAAGTGGTGTGATCTAAATCCTGACTGAAAGACATCGAAACAGCTGTTCATTAATATGAAGTTGTTCAGCTGCATATAAACTGCTTTTTAAATGAATTTACTGAGAGATGGGAGGTTGATATTGGTCTATAATTGTTTATTAGTGAAGTGTCCAAATTGTTTTTTTTTAGTAAATTAAAGAAGAGAAGTGTTTACAATCTGTAGAAGATCTGAGGTTATGCAGTGTGATACATTTTTTAAAAGGCTCGTTGGCAGGACATGAAGACAGCAGGAGGAGGATTTCAAATGTTGTATAATGTCTTCCAAAATCTTTGGAGGGTTAATTATGTCAAATTGTGTCATGATATTTGAATTGATTTTAAGTGGATACATAGACACCTTTACTACCCCTGATGTTGAGGCGCCTATTGCTTGCCTGATTTTCTAAATTATTTCAGTAAAAAAGGAGGCAAATTCATTGGGGGGCTACTGACACCCGAGGGTTTGTTACCATGCCAATAGTGGTAAACAAGACTCGGACATTATTATGATGTTTGGCAATGATGTCAGAGAAGAACGATTGCCTTGCATTTTTCTGATTCTAAGCCTTTTGCAGATTCTAAGCCTTTCTTAATAGATGTCGCAGTGAACCTGGAATTTCACACGTCAAGCTTTCCAACGCTTTTTTCAATTTTTACCAACATGCTCCTTTTTTGGAGCATTTTCACCTTAGGTGCAATGGCATCAATAGTATTTGTATTTTTTGCATTGAAATTATCGACAAACTCATTTACTGAGACCCAAGGGAGGATGGGTATGGAGGTGAAAGCCTGAGTAAATGTTCCATAGGTGTTACGGTTAGGGTTAGTTGTGATAACTTTTCTTTCAAAATTAGTCTGTAAAGACATAGCACTCTCAAAGAAAACAAAGGAATGACCAGAGAGAGTGACATCAATCACAACAACCTTGAAAATGGCAACACCTTTGGACATAACTAAGTCCAGAGTGTGACCTTTGTTGTTTGACACAATACAGTCCTCTGTCATGGAGTTTGTCCACATGGATGTTAAAATCACCAACAATGACTACACAATCATAGTCAATACAGATTACTGACAATTATCAAATTATCAGAATGAATGAAATGTGTCTTGTTTATATTATCTGTTTATTCTCTACTTGTCAATACAGGAATTGAGTAAACATCCATTATGGGCCCCAACTTCTCCTGGAAAAAGTTATGAGTGCAATCTGTCCTGTAGCCTGAGCCCAGCACATGTCAGTTAAAGCTTACTGTGTAATGTACATGAGTGACTGAATCTGCTGCATTGTTATCGGGCTGTCAAAGTACTCCCTTCATCTTCCTAGCACGTCTTCCTCACTGGTGATGACATTTCCATCTCTGTCCTTAATTAACCTCACCTGCTGCACATCCTTCCCAGATTGATTTCTCTGTCTTTCCATTCTGTATAACTCATGTTCTCCTTCCTTCATGTCTAACCTCTTATAAACCTCTCCAGTTTATTCTCCTCTGTTCTGTCACTATCCCATCTCTACTTCGCTAATCTCTTTTTCTGAACACTCTCCTGAACCACATCATTCCACCAACATGTCTTTGTCCTTCTCTGTCCGGAGGACACACCTAGCACCTTCCTAGCTGTCTCTCGTATGACTCTAGCTGTGGTATCCCAGTCATCTGGGAATTCCCCACCTTAGCCGAGAACTGCCCTCGCTTCCTTTCCAAAGTCTTCACAACATTCCTCTTTCCGCTCTGTCTTCACACTCTTCCTTCTTCTCACCTCCATTGTCAGCTTGCACACTACCATACTGTGCTGTTTGGCTACACGCTCACCTGCCACCACATTACAGTCACTTACCTCCCTCAGAATACCTCTTCTACACAGAATAAATAAATAAGGAAAATATATAACACAATAAATGAAAAGAAACACCATAAGACACTCTCTTTTTTTTTATTGATCTATCTATTTATCAATCTTTCGAAGCTGCTTTGGGCTTAGCAGATCTCACAACGATGATGCAATATCCCTTCATATTTCTTCTGGTGCTGTTATTGAATCAATGTTCAGCCCAGACACTATGTGGTTCTGTAACGACGGATGTTTATTTCACCCTCACTACCTCTGACTCACATACTGTGGTTTCATTTTCATGACCTTTTGTTTTTTTTTCCTCTGTCGTCAAGGTTTGTCATTTGATCATAGTTTCAGTTTCTTATTCTCCCTGATTAGCTGCTTTCAAGTCTGGGAATAAAATGTGGTACACATGAAAGTGCAAGGCACATGGAATCTGTTGATCAGTCAACAGAATCCTTATGTAATAAAGTGTTGAAGTAAAACACGACTCCTTGATACCAGGCTTAACTTGCAGATGTTTTTACAGACAACAATGCAAATTTGTTTAGGGTTTTAAGCAGCGCTTTTTTCATTTCCTTCTTCTGGTATGAGGAAGTACAATGGGATTTTCCAAATAATGTTTCAGTAAGGAACAGGAGCCCTCGATGCAATCATTAGTGCACCAAGTCACAAATATGCATTATGGGTGCACAATTCTGAAATTTCTACATCTAGATTAGTAAAAATCGTTTAGGTAATTTAGGAATTCGATTTAATTCGGCACAGCTGGATTGGCAATTGCATATGAACCAATTAATTTTCACACCACACACTTATTTGTCGCCTTGGAGACGGTCCAATAAACAGCTCCTGAATTTGACAGAAAACAAAGCAGTGGTATTTTAGTGTTTATGGCAGAAAATCTGGGTCTTGAAGGTTTGAGGTTCAAGTCCACCAGCTGTTAGCACTCTAGTGCTCTGACCATGACACTGTCCTCTCATACTGCTCCCTGGGTGTTAAGCTAACAATGACAAACAGATCCCTTTAATTCATTCACCCTCATACCAGTTTTTACTGGTTTCGGGGGCAGCAGTCTCCACCACCACACACCCAAATCACATTGTTCCATTCTGCCCCCCTTCCTGTGGATGATGAGCCCACTGGAAGTTATGTGGGTCGGTAGAGTGTTGTGCTCTTAGTAGTTAAGTTGCAACCTGGCAGCTGGTGGATTAGAACCTGAACCCATTGCGACTTCAGTCCTTTACAAAACTCACATTCATTTAAAAAAAAATAAATAAAATATCTATCGCTTACATTTGCAGTCTACTAAAATGTATGAAATCAGGCTCTGTAAAATAAATACATAAAAAAAAATACCGCTCAAAAGCATGACAAATAAAATGTCACCAATTCCTAACTACTGTGTTGGTACTATTGTGTTGGTCTCTTTAAAAAATAACATCCAACCCGGTGGAGCTTTAGCCCAGAGGCAATGTATGGACTGCTGTTCCCATAACACTCAAGGATAAGCAGACAAATATGAAAGCATAGATGGACGTCCAAAAGGCTGTTTACATTTACTGCATAACAATGTCAACTTCCTGGCATCAGGTGTTTCACGCTCCTCAACCTCCATCAAAAATATGGGCAAAGTTACATGCACTGCCTCTCAACTATTGCCTCAGCCCTGCTCGAGAAAACAGCTGACAATATGTGGCACATTGACTGGGTTTTAAGTAAGAAAGAGTACAGCATGAGGTGCTAACAGGTCTGTTATGTAACTGGGTGTATTTTGTGATCTGGTTTTGTTATACTGATCATTTACAGATCACAGCTTATTCAAGGAAAACCTTGTGGCTGTTTGCAGGTAGGCAGTAAGTGCACAGCAGTAATGTGCATGCTGTAATGTTGCTGGCTTCGACAAAGAAAATATTAGTGGTGTTGAGATTCTTGTGGGATGAAAATGAAGAAAAGCTAAAAAGACTTCACAAATACATGTAAACACAACCCAGCAAGAGTGTGTGTGTGCATGTGTGTGTTTGTATGTGTGAGAGAGAACTGTTTTAACTGTTAAAAATCATTACTGATCAGTAAATGAATAACAATGATGCCTCTAATGTGCTTTGTGTTCACGCATTGTTTCAGTTCTCAAGGCTGACTATTTGTGACCACATTTTTGGCCATAAATAAATATAGCTCTTGCTAGTAAAAAGTGAAGGCTCATTCAACACCACAGATTGCAGATTTGCTGCAATCTGTTGAGTTTGAACGTTGCCTCTTTCAAGCATTTTCACACTATGCAACACTGTTCTTTTTAGATGATCTCTCAGTAAAGGGGGAAAACAAAGCATGTTGAACTTTGCGTCACTGAACTATGAGCAACCGCATCAGACAGAATTCATCCCAAAGTTCAGTTCAAAGTTTAAAGACTGCCATGAGAAAAGGAAACAAATGTATTAAATGATTCTTGAATGGCTGATGGATAGCCAATCCCAGCAGCAGAAAAAATAATTACTTCTTACAGCCATAGGCCCAGACATTGTATTTCCAACAACAGTAATACCTCAATTAGCTAATTATAGCCCCTAGTTCATAAAGGACTAAGTAAATCCAATAAAATCAATGTTTACACTCCCTTAGATTAATATTAGGCATTAAGCATATAATAAACTTAGCAAAGGATCACATCATTGCAGAGGGGTGTTAGAGCATCAGTAAAATAATAGATGATGATATATCAAAGTGGCATAAAGGGCACCGTAAACAGGTCCGAATGATTGAGATTGTAATTTATGTCCATCCGTTTGACGTAGATTGATGCTTAAAATTTCAAAGTCCGTAGTGGTGTTCTCTCTTTTATAACATGTGCGAACAAAAGCAAACAAAACAACTGATGGATTATAGACTAAAAATTACCCTTCAAAACGACACAGAATTGTGAATTTTTACACATCACCAACACTCTTGCTGCTCCTGGAGACCAAATTAATTTCCTTCTCCTCTGAAAGCACTGCCTCCTTCATAGGGCAGTGGTGGCCAAGTGGTTAATTAACTGGACTTGGGTTTTGGAGATTTCCGGGTTTCATCCACCACCTGCCAGGTTACCAGTAAGGTAAATAGCATAGAATAGCACTGTCCCCACCCGCTGCTCCCTGGGCACTCAAAGATGCCCACTGTTCACTTCTGTGATGGGTTAAATGCAGAGGTCACATTTCGTTGTGTGCAAGGAGATGGCTTTCCTTCCTTTCCTGTCTTATCTAACACAGCACAGGTTCTGACAGAGCTCAAACCAGAGAAAAGGTGATTTAGAATATGTAACAATTTGGATTCAGTTGTTGTTTGTAAATGGAATAGAATAGAATAGAAAATAAATGAAAAAGTTTGAGTTTCTGTTACTTTATTCTGATTTTACAGAACCCTTACCAACAGTGACCTAGTCAGGGGAGGCAGGTGAGGCGCAGCCTCCCCTGTCATGAATAGAAAAAATATAATTAAAATAAATCAAACTATGATACTTATATGATGCTAAAGTTCTGTTTTCATTTAATTTCATAACTTAACCATTTTTGGAATAGTTTTTTTTAAAAATCGCTGAATTTCCACCTTTACCGTTCTTATACTGAGGAGACGAGCATTGAGGCTAAGCCTTCACTACAGTATGGCACGGTCTACATGAGAGAGACCTTTCTGCCGTTCCTCTTCATATCGATATTAAAATGTTTCAACACTTATACAGTATGAATAACATGTAATTATGCCAGCTTGTGCATGTAATGCAAAGTGTTTATCTTTGTGTTACGTGTTCTAGTGCTGAGCGGACAGAAACCCGCTGCACAGGGCTGCAAAGGTAGGCCTGTAGTTCTCTGGCCTCCTGGCAGGGGGTGTTTCTTCCTGCAACTCGGCCAATCAAATCAGTAATAGAATTAGCAAGTTACAGTAAACAACAAGTATTTTTCCTCTTTGCTTGGTCTTATTTAAAATGGAGGATTACATATCTAAATTGAAAGAATTCTTCAAACTTAACTTTCAATCGAAGCAGGAGATCCTAATTAAAGGACGACCACCACTGGAGATTAAAGGTTTGCTTCAGACTACGGTACAGTCGATCAGACAGACTGGTACACACTTTGAAAACCTAAAGGCGGATCTCGTTGGACTAAAGTGAGGGACAGAGGTAGATCTGCTGGACAGCTTGGCCGAGAAAGATTAACATTAAATTAAACTGTTCCTGAGGCATCCAGCTGATTCTCACTGTGCTAGCGACTGCAGCGGTCATTCTCCGCACTAAATAGAATAAAAACATACAGTCGGAATAGGACACACAAGGGATGACTGTCTTCTAAAACTAAAGAAAAATAAGGAGGACTTTTACAGACGAGTTATTGATGCCTTTATTCTGAAGGAGCGGCGCACGGTCTTCATTTATAAGTGAGGGTAAGATATTAATAACATTTATTAAAAGATTTTTCTAAACTACAGTTTATATATATTAAGAATGCTGATGTTTTATAACAAAACACATTAAATGTTGCCAATCAAATGCTAAATAAACTGCTCTTTAGGGTTCATATATTTGTAAATATAACTGTGATGACATCACTGCCTCACTAGGCATGAACCTCACCGCACGTCAATGCTTACCAAAAAAATACTACACTAAGACCAAACCATGACTGTATACTGTTAAATCCATAGTGTGCAATCATGGTTCGGTATATTCATACACGTTTCAAACTGTATGTGTGCATAAGTTAAGTATATTTTGTTTGACGAAGTATAACAATGATCCAACTTGAGAGCTTCAAGGATGTCATGTCCCACTCCTCTGTCTTACTTCCTGTGCTACAATGCTTACTATAGTACTCTTGTCTTCCTACTCACAGGCTACACAAAGACTGACAGAAGAGCTTGTGTTACGCTTAGATGACGTCTATTCCTTACGTAAGACTTCTACAAAGATAAGTGTTTGTGCTTGAGTGTAACCAGAACAGTTGATTTCCTTTGACATGTTCCAGAGTCATATATCAGTAGTAATGGTCACACAGTGAAATATAAAAATAATAATAATAATTGAGAATGCAATTATTTTAAATCACCACACACTGAAAATCATTACCTACTAATCTAATAATACTACTCATTACTTTACTCATGTCTGTATCTATTGTATCTCTTGTTTTTTTTTCTTTTTTTTTTTCGCAGCTGGAGCCATAATTTTCTGAAGGATACTTCAGAAGGATTAATAAAGTTTAAGGATGTCCGAACTTTTGCCGAAATCCAATACTGTCGATAATGCCCGATACTAACCGATACCGATGTATGCTGGTTAGGTGCTTTATAAATAATTGTGTACATAAACATAAAAAAAACTAAACTTATAGAAAAATGCCACATTTATTTTTAACATTTTGTCTGAAATAATTGCAGCATTTAAAGAAAACAAATATTGTCTAGTGTTGGACAGAATAACTTCCACAACCCCGAAAACAATCATTAACCTTATAAACTGGGCTCATCTCTCACAATAGGAAACACAGACAGATAGAAAAAGTCGATAGCCCTCTTTAAAGTCCAATAAGCATTTCAGCATTGCCACAATGTAAACATTCTGTATTTTTCGTCGGTGCAGGATGACCCCGAACAGCGGTTCACTGGCAATTGTCCAAGAAACTTCACCCTCATAGTGCCAGGAGGGTGAAGTTTGTCACCTTGAGGGTGGCCCTAATAGGTTCTATCTATTAGTAGAAGGTCTGAATTACTGTGTTTGCCTTAACCAAGTTTTAACATCTGTTTCTTTTGTCTTACCAATAGATGACATAAACTCACACTCCTAAATCAAAAAGAGATAAAGCCCATGTGTTTGTTCTCCCTTACCTTCCAGAGAAGGAATGAAAATAGAAAATTGACCATAGAACAACATTTAATTCCGCCCACATTCTGGTGGTGGAGAGTGGGTTTAAAGAACGATGTGATACAGGTTTTGAAATTGAATTAATGGTATTTTCACTGTGTGGTATCTGAGGCACCTGAAGTGTTTCCTGTTGCAGAACCACTGGGACTTTAAATGTGACAAACATTGGGTGCTGTCAAAGTGTGATCAACAATCGTTTAAAAAAAAAAGTATTATGACTGCACAAGCTGCTGAGAGAAATCCAAAAATCTGACATTGACTCTTTCACAGAGCAAATGCTATCAAAAGACAGACAGACAGACAGACAGACAGACAAACAGATAGATAGATAGATAGATAGATAGATAGATAGATAGATAGATAGATAGATAGATAGATAGATAGAATCTTCTTCGCTTTAGCAGCCAGTTTATGCAGCCTGAAGACCTCTTGGTCTCCGTCCTATGAATTATAAAATTTCTGGCAGAAGTGTGAAACCCCTCCAGATTTGGGAAATGTTGTAAGTCCACATTCCTGCATCACTTATACCGTTTTCACACTGGCACTTAATTTGATATTTGCTGCGACGCAAAACCAGTTTCGCTCCCCGTTTGTGTTCACATTACAAACTGACGCATTCCCTCCTCAACTAATGCGCATTAACTAATCCACCTCTAGTCAGGGGTTTTGATTCCAGATTAACTAATACGGGTGTAAAGCAATAAAAAGTAAAACGGTTGTCTCACTCCCTGCGTGTGTGTGAACACAACAACACCTGTATTAGTTTAAAAAGCTCGTAAAATGCTACGGGAGTGGCTCATCTCCTTGTCAACCTCTATATGTTGCTGCATTATTAGGAATACAAAACACTTCCTCATGTGTTCTCTCCTTATCTTCTTCATTCGTTCTTTGCGTCTTCTCTCATCGCCTTCATACGTCGCCTTGATCTTTCTTTAACCTGCTCCATTTCTTCCTCAAAATTGCACGTGCGTTTCTTGACAGAATCCATGTTGAATAAAACTGCATATTAACTGGATCTTGTTATATAACCATGTGATCAAACTGAAACTGGACCATTTAAATATGGTTTGATTAATGTGCATTCACTCCCTTATTGTGTGTGAATGCAAAGCGGGTATTGAATGCACAGCGAATACCGAATTAAACTAAATGATAATGCAAAGTAAATCGTATGCGGATTAGTTAATACGGCATCCAATCCCGAATTACCTATTTCAGTATTCGATTCCGAATTGAATGAGAAAACGGCGTTAGTCTGTCTCAGGAATTAAAACCAGATCTGCTGCAGGGTAAGCCTGGGTGTGGGTCTGGAACATGGGGGGCAGGTCATTGTCATCTGACACACACTCCTCTCCGCCACTGTCATTAGACGTCGGACCCTCTTCTGGTGCAACCATCCTTGTTTTCTTCTTCCAATGAACCATGTCCAGACCCACTTCCCTGTACTCGGTATCTGTAGGGTGTTGGTGTCCCTTCGACTCAGCTGCCTTACCATCACTGCTGTCAGAGTGAACTGCCATATATTTAAGAGTCCCCGTCTCCATATGTCCATTTTTGGCCTCTACTCCTACGGGCCGCACTTTATTCCTCTTCTTCCTGCTCCTGCAGACCAACTGGCTGACCTCCCCTCCCACCTTCATTGCCACTGGCGTGTCTAGTCCCAGACGCCGACACCACTCTGTCTGTCCCCCAAATTATCCCCCCCATTACCTGTCACTCCCGTACCTAGCTCTCCCCTCAGGTCCCCTGTTTTCTCCACCTCACCCTCTTCCTTGTCTAACCCCGGTGCCCGCTTTTCCATGTCTCCCTGAGCAAGTTGCAAATGAGGTTGCAACCGTCAGAGCCGCAGCAGTGACTGGCTCAGTAGCAGCAGCCGCCGCTGCCGCAGCGTTTGACTGCGTGAACTAAGTGAGTGACACAGATGTGCTCACTTCCATCGTGTCTGATAAACCGGCAGTTATGTCATCAACGGGAGTAACCGCCAAACCCTCCCCGACCTCCACCTCCGATTCCCTCGCAGCAGTAGCCATGTAGCCATCCGTGCGGCTGTCACACTGCGTCCCCCCACCGTGCCGTCACCAGCTACAGTGAGAGTGGCATCAGTTATAGAAGCTTCATCTTCAGTTATAGCAGTGGCAGGTGCAGGTTTAGCAGCACCCGGCGGCAGCGTACGTGGGCACCCCTTCACCCCCACCCCCGCCTCTCTGCAGCCTCAAACACACCGAGGCAGTTTCTAACAGTGGCCAGTGAGGTCGCACTTGTAGCATCTGGGTCTCCCTGACTGTATGAAGATGACAAAGTACCAATCAGGTCGAGAGACGGTGATGTTGAAGTTCAGATCAACGTTCTTGTTGTGGGGGAGGATCTGCAGAGTTAGATGTGTGACACCGGACCAACGTTGCCTGTCAGCGATCTTCTAACTGGGGACACAACTGTCCCGTGTTTACTCATTTCAGATAAATAGATAGATTGATTGATTGATTGATTGATTGATTTAGGTACATTTTTTCCATAGGGATTGAATCCTGAATACAAGAAAGGTGTTTAATCATTTTATTTGAATTTATTTTCAATAAATATGACAAATCAGGCATCGTTCTGAGGTGACAGATATTTGGTTAAGGAGCCTGTGCACAAGAAAATGATGCAACAACAAACTGCATTTTGTGGAAAATCTATTTCTGCAGTTACTAATACAGAGAAAGATTTATGGTGCAATGTTCAGGTCCTGTTCTACATTAGACAAAGCGTTTTCAATATACCTTGTTGGAACCACAAACCACAATTATCATAACTGGTTAAATCAAAGACACAGTGTTCACTTTTTTTTATTATTTTAATAATAAGCCGTGACAAGTTCCTATGGCCAATGATGTGAGCAAAAGGAGAAAAGCCTACAGAAAAGAACGAGGAAAAAAAACGTAGGGGAATGTGAGGCTGAGGAGTTCCCAGATGTAGAAAGAGAAGTGGTTGTGTTTGCATGAGATAAGGCCAAGGAGTTAAATCACATAGTCAGAGAGGAGGTATGCTATTAAGCAGGACAAATATGCCTATTTAAACAGCAACTTTCAGAGCCCAATGAAAATGCATTAAAGCAAAAGAAAAAGAGAACCAGAGGGTGCAAGAAGGAAGTGAGAGAAAAAACAACGTGGAGGAGACAGAAAAGGGTAAAAGGTTGAAGAGAGAAAGATGAATAGTTCTCCACAGGCAGAGCACAGAGATAAAAAAAAACAGCCATTTCATTTGTCTAATTATATTTATCTATATCTTGCAAACAAAAAAAAAAATAAATGGAGCCAAAGGCGAATGGGAACCAACAGACAGTAGAACACACAGCAAAGGCATGCAGAAACAGCAAAACAAATCAGATAGAGAGAGAATGTAAGGGCATCAAATATGGCAAAAGAAATGAGATGTTGTAAGTGCATGGAGAAGATAGCAGGGCTGAGGGCGCGAGCCAGATTGACACTGAAAATTTAATGCGCAATTGCAAAGAGGCGAATGTCTGCAAGCGTGAGATGAAAGGACAATGTGTGAGCGACATGAGGACAGAGGAAGAGAGTATTTGTTACTACTGGGAATGTCCCAGTACCCAATGATAATTTTAACAAGCCTAATGATCCCATAATGATTGTGTTAAGTTATTGTGTTTACAGGAGATCTGCTGCAACAGGCTGTCCAACAGGAGGCGCCAAGTGTGTGGTTCCTCTGGGGTTCAAACCCACAGATGTGTAAACCGCTGTGCTAAGGGTGCCAAACTTTATTTTCTTCACGGGCCACAGACAACCTAATTACATGTAAAATTGGCAAAATCAATACAATTATAACAGAATGAACTATAAATAACAATAAGTCCCTGTTTCTCCCCTCTGTTTCATGCAAATCAGTACAACTTTATTGACTATTTGCTATTGCTTTGACTCATATTTAATATAATATTATGTTTACGTAGTGTTTACGTAACAGAGAGTGGGTGGAGCTTTAACACCAATAGCACGTTTTCATTGAGAAATGATAAACAATCTCTTTCTGTAGTAAACAAAGGGCTACCAAAAAGTATTTGGCATTATTTCCATCTTTGAATTGAAACAAATCAAGCGTTGACATTTGCCTATAGTCAATGTCTCTGTCATTGGTGTGATACCAGGGTTCATCTCCTGGACAAGTTAATTTCCAGTAAGGGCAGTTGGCTCGGGAGGGTTCACCATCCACAGGAAGGTACAGTACAGTGCAATGTGACTAACCCCGGATAACGGATAAGCGCGTGAAAATGAAAAATCAACTCACATCTTCACCACAGACGAGGTTTAGTAAATGTCTTGGTAAAAACACCTCTTCATCCACTTTGCCACTAAAACCACATTGAGGTCTAACTTCACACGTTTTATTAATTCTTTCATACGATAACACAACAAATCTTGACACTGTTGACCTACTTAAATAAACTATCCATGATTGGAGGGAGACACTGAACTGAAGGAGGAAAACACACAACACTGACTGACCAGACCGGTGCAAAAACTGCAGCTACAATTTTCAGTCACGATTTGATTTGTAGTGTAATTATTTCTGAAAACTTGAGACAAAAGGTAACATTAATTTGTACTAAACAAATATAACTTATTTTACAGGAAATTATAGAATTTGATTAATAAAACTGCTTATATAGAAAGAAATGTATAGACTGATTTCTATCTCCTTCGTAATTCTAAACCTCTCCTACCATCCAATGTTGTGCCAAATGTGATTTTATGCTTGGCACCATATATGTCCTTATGACATCCATTTTTTATAGTTGTTGTTATGATTGTGTCAATCTGTCTCCAGGTTTATGCCAATTCCCCATGATCTGACAGCAGCTCATTGACCAGCCCACACACACACACTCACTCACTCACTCACTCACTCTACTGTGGTCCCTCTCCCCAAGGTTCAATCTCCTCATCACTATAAACAGTAAGAAGAATTTGAAACTCTCTCTCTCTCACACACACACATACACACAAACACACTACCATGATCATCATCATCATAATCATCACACCTGCATCTCCCATTCATTGCATCCTAGTGCAATTTTTAACCACTGCATTCACTCTTTCTCTGGGCTTTCAGGCAGTCATCTGAAACCCAAATGGGAACAGCAGCAAACAAGTAATCACCTGGAGTGTCGTTTGCATCTAAAAAAACGCAGTATCATCCATAACTCTGCTGATTTGATCGTGACTTGGATCACTGACTTGCGTTAATCATTTTTACTTAAATATATGTAATATTTCAAATGAATCATCATAAACAATCCGCTTGTTTGATTACATTTGGATTTGTTTTCAGCAGTTTATCTCTTTTACAGTCAACAGTATTATTACTCTAAACATGTTTCGTCTAGACCTGAAAAAAGTCGCACTTTAAGGCAGATGTGGCCAGACCTTTTTTTTACTTAAAAAGATCCCTTTGAAGTGATCTGCATGTAATAAAAACACTAAAAATTTAAATACATTGATCCATTTTCACCCACTTACCTGTCCACTGCAGGGCTGGCGCGCAAATCACAGCACCACATCGTACCTTCCTGCAGGTTGTGAGCCCAATGGAAAACAACCAATCTACACACACCACACATAACTTCCAGTGAGCTCACCACCCAAAGGAAGAATCAGAGTATAGAGCACTGTAATTTGGTTGGTAGTAGCAGAGAATAACCCTAACCCTGAGAATTGGTACCAGATTAGCAGCTGAAGATTAATTAATGAACATTTATGTTGTATGTGTTTTGTAAATGTATTGCACCTGAGTTGCACCTGGGCTCCAAATGTGGCCCACCAAGTTGATTTGTATTTCATGTGGAATACAAGTCATCTGATGTAATCCAAGTAATGTCATTACAGTCATATAATATCTTTATTGTTACTGTTCTTTCACTACGATAATAAATACCTGGAGAAAATTGAGGAGGGCAGGGGGCAAAAACTTGAAAAGTCCCCCTCCCATTCCCTGTGTCAAAAGACAGCACAAGTCGTATTCTGTTTTAGAAGAACATTGGGCTAAAAGATTTTAAT
Organism: Paraplagusia blochii; assembly: GCA_016785265.1. Taxonomy (NCBI): domain Eukaryota; kingdom Metazoa; phylum Chordata; class Actinopteri; order Pleuronectiformes; family Cynoglossidae; genus Paraplagusia; species Paraplagusia blochii. Next base: position 10,097 of record JAFBJS010009342.1, on the reverse strand, counting down.
CCATTACCACGTCATCTCGGTCCCTTCTCCATCTTTGTTGTATGATGTTACACCACGTGAGGCTGATCAGAGATGTGTTTTTGTGTCTTTTTCTTATTATTCTTAGAACTCACTGGCATTTCTTTCAAATGTCTTAATGGCGGCACATTTCAAAACATGCAGGTATGAAATTTCAAATGACAGAAAACTAAATCAAGATTTTGTCATCAATCAAAAGACGGTTCTTTCATCATTTGTCCTGGCAGTGAGCTCTTCATTATTAACAGCATCATCAGACAAATCTTGTATAATTTATGTTCACTCAAACACTTAATTTCTTACATTCACACTGTTTCAACTGTCAGTTTATTTTGATTGTGTTCACAGCAAGGAAGTTAGTGTTTAAAAAACTACAGTTTTAGCTCTTCTTCCCTGTAGTAAAAAAAAAAATATATATATATATATATTTTTGCTGTCTTTCATACATTTATTATAATAAGATTGACGCTACTGCGTCTTGCTCCACATTGTTATTGATGATTTGCAGGGATAAAAGCTGGCTACCACTGCTTTTGGAAAGTTTCTGGATTTTGCAGACATAGAAAATATTTTGTATAAAAACTGTTGACTTTTAAAAGTCAATGATGATATGCAACGTTTACAGAGGTTTATGTCCCGAAAACAAGCTGAATATGGAAGGTCAAGTGCTAGGAAAAATTTGTTATTTCCTTTCACTCCCTCCATCCTTGGACTAACTATTAATTGGTTTATATACAGTATATATGTATACAGTATATATATATATACATATATAGACATATATATCTATATATATATACTGTATATAAATATACATAGGGCACTTGGTGGTTAGAGAAAACAGACTTGAGGCTGCAAGGCCCCTAGTTCTAATCCCCCCACCACCAAGTTACAGATGAGGTGCCCTGGGCATGGTATTGTCCCCACACACTGCTCCCTGGGTGCTCACACTATGATGGATTAAATGGAGAGGCAACCCCCACCCAAAAAAAAATTGGCATGAACAACAATCATTCTTTCTTATACATACACTTGACTTATACACTTGACTGATGAAAGTAATAATAATAATAAAAAAAACATTTCACCAAGTGACTCGGCTTGGATTTTTCCTTCATTTCAGGTTTTCACACTAAAATAGGAAACACAGTTTGCAGAAATAACCGACTTTCCAATCTTCTCACACCACACCACAGGTTTCCTCTTGATTTTAATAACAACTACTTGACAAACAACCCAGAATTGTAGCAGAACACTCTTCATGATCAAGTGGAAAAGTAAAATGATTCCTAGAATAATAGTCTTGATAATTAAAAATCCAAAATCTCTTGAATTACTTCAACAGGACACACAAGTAGAATGATTAAGGCCACCATGTGCCCTACTAGCTGTGCAGCTGCTATGGCCTAGGTGTGATGGGTTGCTGTGATTATTCAGGTCAGAAAACCAGGAGATAGAAAATGTAGAAGGGGAATCTAATGTTGAGCTCATAAGCTCAGAACAAACAAGTCAAACTAGCAATAAAACATCTAGAGCAGTGGTTCTTAACCTGAGTTCTATCAAACCCTAGGGGTTTGGTGAGTTGGTCTCAGGGGTTCGGTGGAGCTACTGCGGCAGAGGTCAAGACACACCAACTCACCCTACTGGTTAAGAACCACTGATCTAGAGAATGTAGGACTATACCAAGGAAACAAAGCAGTCACCCATATAAAGATTCTGAAAATACAGGCCAATTGTGACATACAATTTTATTTAAAATGACCGTAGTCTACTTCTAATTAGAAAAGACAAATTATTGCGCATTGATTCAGTTATTTTCAGAAATCACCAGTGCCCTTTTATAACATACAACAAATAAAGATGTCGGCAAATACTATGTCACTACATAGAACCACAAATTAGCTCTGGAACTAGCTTTGTTTAAAACAAATTTCTTGTCAAATCACACCAGATTTTTCAGAAGGAGCAGAATTTGTAAAAAAAAAAAAAAAAACTCGAGCAGCTGCGCTGAATCACTGACATTGACATCTTTTTTTTTTGGACTGAGCAATTTGAAAACTTAAAAAAAACAGTCATTGTAATTCCATCTTAAACTTTTTCTCTTCAACTCGTCTCAGTGTGCACAGGTAAATTAGCATTTAAGATATCACAAAAGCACCATCATAAATTTAACTAGATTGCCTGCAAAGAAGTGTGAGCCACTGTCAAATCAATAATGTTTTTCTTTTTTTTTCTTGGGTTGATAGCAGTATTCACAAACCATCGGAGCAGCAAGCTGATTTATGATGTGAGTCACTCCTTGCAATTTTATACCATACACCCCCAACCCTTCTCTGCTGCGCTGTTGCTGTCGCAATTCAAGACTGTCCAGGGAACTGTTTTAGACCAGGGGTGTCTAACAGGATCCACACAGGGCCAGTGTGGCTGCAGGTTTTGGTTCCAACCTTTCCAGAGCAAGAATACTGACCAATGAGCTGTCTGGAGACTCAGTTAAAAGAGCTGGGTCAGGTGTGCTGCTGGCCCAGCTGTCGCACCAGCCCTTTCTGACACTCCGGGATAAGACCGAGGTTGTCAAACGTATGGCTTGTGGGTAAAATTTAGGGGGTCCAATCTGGCCTGTGTTCTGGGGTAGAAAATCTGACCATAAAGTATTACAAATTTCCCTCTAAATTTAAGTTTAAGCGTCAGTTTATTATACAATTGTCCCAACACATGTATAAAGCACCATTTAGTATCCATTTGGTCCACAGTGGAAGACTACAGGGAGACTTCCTCTGTATCAGTGACATTAACCAACGTTGTGCCGCTTGTACTGAATATTGTCATCATGCAAGATTCCCATTCTTGGGCCCCGGGTTAGATTCCCGGGTGGTGCACTGCTTTTGTTAGTACCCCAGGGGAGCAGGCCGAGAAGAGATATGGGTTCAATTGACAGAGGACACACATTCTTGGCCTTTGTCAGGTGGAGCCTGTAATCAGCAGGAGTTATAATAACTGCTGCTGTAATTTCCAATAATAAGATCTATAAATTACATTATTTTTAAAACCATAGAGGCAGCCATTTTGCTGGACTGTTGTCATCAATCAGTTACTGGATCGGTCTAAAATGATCATGTGTCAAACCGTGCCAACCACTTGCAAACTAACATCCTGAGGGAGTTCAGCATAAAATGCCTCGACCATAAAGAATGGACAGAAATTAATGCAACATATTTTGCTGAAAGATTAACATCTTATTTATATGCATTTGAGCTTAAGATGTAAATTTAAATATATGTGGTTTGGAGCTGTATGAGGCCCACCTTGTGTAAACATCGGCGCAGCCGTCTTGTGCAGAACAGAACTCGAACTCTTTTTAGTTTGAGTTTTAGAGGAAATCGTTCTCTGTGCTTGCTTTAGTCACTTTAGTCACGTCATGAAGTTTATCTTTTAAGTCACAAGCTTCTCTATTATGGCACATAATCTGTGTCTTTTTGTTTTGCGATAAAAACTGAAAAAATAGCCAAGCAGTGAGGAAACGTATCGACTTTGCTGTTGAAGAAGTTCACAGACCCAACCGTTACGCTTACTTTGAAACACGGTTCCACATACGCAATATACAAGGTATATGTAACAGTCTGAAAGTCGGGTGATGTTCCCAGAACTGCAACGACCGTTATTTGACGTTAAATGTGAAATCTTCTTGCCAACTTGGTAGTAGAAGAGATACATTTGCATTAATGTCCAGCAGTTCTTTCATCTAATGCATAATGAATAGGTTCCAACAGTTTTGCATATAACTACTCTGCTCCAACAGAAAAAAGGGGACATGTCGGGGACAAAATTAAAAATAATTTATTCAGTTAATTCAGTGTAAGAGATTTAAAAAGTCTGAGGTTAAAATGGTTTAAAAACAGTGTATGAATAGGCTAATGCTGAAAAGGTTTCTAACATTTTGATGCAGCTGTGAAATCTCTGAAAAGTGAAGCTGGTGAGACATTTTATAGATACAAATGTGAAATAATGTACATTACATTTATTTGATAATCAGCAAAGCAACAGAGATACTTTTATATTATTAAAATATCAGTATAGCCTGTTTCACAGAAAAAAAAGCTGCTAATCTATTTCTGCATTAAAATACCGGACAATTACTGAATAGTTTGTTTTATCTCATATTTATAGATATTGGTGATATTTGTTTATTAATATGGTTTCTCTGGGATTTTAATCGATGATTGTCTGTTCTTGTCTGGTGAGCTGACTGCTGCAAAAATGAAAAACATCACAAAAAAATGTTTAAGACGGTTTAAAAAAAGGGGACAGTTTGTGGTGTAGTGGTTAAATCTTCTTTAAATAAATCTTCTTCCAGTAACTCATAAAATATCTGCAATTGTTTTCCTTCCTGAAGATTATTATTAAAATGTACATATGTACAGTCCATTCAGTTAAATAACTCTCCTGCTTTAGGGTCTGGGGCTGGTCCACAAGACTACAGTGAAATAAGTTACTGCAGTTTAACTTTATTTTCTTAACATTCAAACTAAAAGAATAAAGTCTACAAGATATTTTGTATTGAACATTTAAGAATTGTCCTCTTAAAATATGTTGTTCTAAATGTAATCTAAATCTAATTTAATTTTGAAATTACATTTATTGACTTTCAGTGTTTGTGATGATCTACATAATATTACACTACCTGGTCGAAAAAAAGTTGCCACCAAAAAAAGGGGCATACCATAGGCGTAGCCACGGGTGGGCCTGGGCCCACCCACTTTTCTGTCAGGCCCGCCCCATCCAATGAGAGGGCTGATCAAACTTGGCTATAATACTTTGGGGTTGGCCCACCCTAATTTGTTCTGGGCCCACCCATTTTATCGGTTCTGGCTACGCCCCTGGGGCATACACAGCATGCATTCTTTGTGGTGTTGTTTCGATAAAGCCTCTGCAATGTCACAAGATTTATTTCCATTCAGTGTTTCATTAATTTTTCACCAAGATCTTGCATTGATGATGGTAGAGTCTCCAGTAGACTCCAGAACACCCCAAAGATTCTCAATGGGATCAAGGTCTGGACTCTGAGGTGGCCAATCTATGTGTGAAAACGTTGTCTCATGCTCCATGAACCAGTCTTTCACAATCTCGGCCTGATGAATCCTGGCATTGTCATCTTGGAATATGCCCGTGCCATCAGGGAAGAAAAAAATACATTGATAATCTGGTCATTCAGTATATTCAGGTAGTCAGCTGACCTCATTCTTTGAGCACATACTGTTGCTGAACCTAGACCTGACCTCCAATGAGAGGCTCGTACCTATTTGCTTAGTTAAATCAAGGTGGCGACTTTTTTTTTTTTTTGGCCAGGCAGTGTATCTTTACTGTAAAGGAAATAGTTTTTACATAGCAAAAACAAGATCTGCTCTAGAGGACAATGGGTTTTGGTTTTCAACCACACAAAGTGTAAATAAAACCATCTCCAAAAAAAAAACTGAAATCAACTTTGTTTTGTCAAGTTTTGTAATTGAAATTCACCACGGTAAGAATCCCTCTTCTTGGAGACCCTCCACTGTTCCTGTTGTCAAATCTGTTGTTTCCTGTTCCACACAAGACAAACAGGACTTGGCTGGAATGAAATTGGCTTTGAGCTGTTTGCAGCAGATTTTATCTCACAGTTAGTGGAAGAAATGTTTCCCAAGGCACGGCAGGTGATCAATATTATTAAGGTGTATCTTCCAATGGAATCAATCACGTCTGACAGATTCCCGATAGCAGAGAATAAATGAAATGTGCCCGTCTCCAGTGAGGGAGCGATGAGAAACAGAGGGGTCACTAACCACGCTTTTTCACGTCTGTGAGTTCAGGTCATTGTGTTTAGTGCACTGCTAAGGTTGAAATGATTTAAATAAGTGTTTGCTTAGGCAGCATGACTGTTTGACTTTATCAGAGAATGAAATATCAAAGCTGATTCACGTGAGCCAATGATCAATGATAAAATAAAAAGTCATTAGATCAGACACTCTCATTGTTGCTTTGTAAAGAATACCATGCAATTTCCATTAGCATGAGAATGATCACGGGGCAGGTAAATAGGATACTGCAGTTAATGTGAGATTATGGGTTATCTGCACTAAAAGTAACATCTGTTAATTATAGATATTGGTGAATTACAGACATTATGAGTGAATCGAGCAAAATGCTGCAGTATGTTTGCTAAGGAGAAATGTTTAAAAGGAGGGAGAAAAAAATGTATAGGCTCTGTAATGTAAGTTTTGCTTTTAAAATATTTTTGGGAATGAGAGAAATTTAGTTTTTAAATATACCTGAACATTTTTTGCAGGGCTTGAAACCAGTTCAAAGAGTGAAAACTGGACAAACCAGAAACATTTTATTATTGTGCATGTCAATCTAATAAAAATCTAACATTTAATGTCTACAATCATTAATGTCTAATGTTTAACTGTGTAGTCTACAATCAAGTCTTATGTCTCTTACAAAGTTCCAGGAACAATATTTGTTGTTCTAATCAGTTCAGGAATGTCACATTCACGGTGGAACCCAAAACCAAATGGCCAAACTTTTTTTGATCCAAACCCTTGGCTACCGTTGAATTTTTGTGAGACAAACAACTTTGATTGGAGGCCACACAGAATTCTTAAACAACGAAATAAAAAAGGTTGGTAGTTACCATTTTTTTAAGTAGGCATTTCTGAATTCTATATTCCCATCCATCTATGCATCATCTTTTTGGTTACCACATCCCAGTCAAAGCATTCCCAACAACACACTGCGCACAAACCGCACACTGCAACATTGCCCCTCCCTGAAATGTCTTGCCCCTTTTTTTTTCTCAAGCAAAACGTGTGTCCAAATAAATATTTATCATTTTAATCCATTTAATCTTAAAACATCGTGGATTAACCTTGACTCACTCATGACTTACATCTCTACATATGAAAAAAAAAAAATAAATATTTTGGAGATTAAAAAAATATATATATATATATATATATATATATATATATATCTCGCTAAGGCGTGTCTGACGCAAGCCAGGCATATTATCTGACGTCGAAGACTCAACAAACACATGCTGAGATGTTATTTTAAGCTTGAAGTGCCACGAGTGAAGCATTTTCTCACTTTGTCATAGAGCAACGACCAGTGCATGGACAGGGTAATTGATTGAATACGGTGAACAGTGCACAGAAATGTGGTTAAAAAAATGATCACAACCAACAAACTGGAGAGAATCACTATCCTGTCCACAAACAAACCTATGGTGAAACTGCAAATAACAATGAACACAGGAGGTTCTTTATTTATGTAGTGAGCTTCTGCTTCCAAAGAGCTAAATAAATTCAAATTAAAATAGTGCATCAATCACACAAATTGGCTGTTTAATTACCAACCAGTTAAAATGCACAGTGTCCCAGTAGTATTTCCTGCTTTTACCAATCAGACAAACTGTTCTCCGTTCAGGAGATTTTTCATTCAAGGTCTAAAACCATAGAGAGAAAGACTCCAGAAAGACTGGATATTTTCTGTTCTTACATGAAAAGAGAAGTCAACTAATTTTTTATTAAACAGTTTAACAACCAGGGGTACCTGACAGTGTCTCACATTTGTTTGCTTTTAATAAACCTGTAAAAAGAGGAAACCTAACTGTCAACCGTGGAGGAGAAGGGGAGCTGGGGGCGCCGAGGGTCAGTGCAGTTGGACATGACAAGCTTATTGTAGTCACTCGCTGGTAGCGACACATACAGTGGTTTGAACCAAAAAGCTGGCTCATATTGTCAAGTTGTCAAGAGTATTTAAATTCAGACGTTGGCATTAAACAGTATAAAAATAGTAGGTTCTCAGGCTGTTACCAGAAACATCTTTCTTTTTTTTTATTAGGCTTAATGTATGTATGTATGTAATGTATAGAGCCCAGTTGTAAGTTGATGCTAACAGAAATTTGAATTCAACATAGCATTACCATAAAGGTACTAGCAATTCACAATATATCATGCTTGAAGTGAATGAAAATGAAAGTGGGCAATGGGACTTCATTTTTAATGACTCTATAGCTAAACACGGTCATTGATATGAATGCCATGTCAGACCCGATCAGCCAGAAACACTGCTTTTGACCTGACCTGTGAGTGAAAGCCAAGGTTGGCTGTGTCCTATAAAGAGTTGGGTTTGAGGACAGCAGCGCTGCATAACAGCCAAGGCTCTCTATTATGCCCTAACTGCCTCCTTTATCATTAGTCACTCACCCCTACCCCACAGAGATTTGTCAAGATGACTAAAGAGCTTTGCCACCGAAACCGTCATGCCTGATGGCTGATGTGTGTGTTCCACTGTGTACTTTTGTGTGCATGTGTTTGTTCCCTGTGCAGGTGTGCGCTCACATGGACTGAGCTTCTGTTCATCAGCAAGCTCTGCACTCAAAGCACTGCTGGAGACACAGGTTTGTCTCTGGAACACTGATTGGCTCGGCAGGGGATGATGACGGTAAGGCAGATGAGAAGGAAATAAAAAGAACCCAACTTGCAACTTGATGCATTCAAACACATTCTCCTGCCAATGAGCACCCGCAGTCTTTTACCAAGGAAGGACAGAGGTTTAGATCTAAGCTTTTCTTACGTTCTTTACTCTACTGATCGAAAACAAACACCAAGGAAGCACTTTATCTCCTTGCATTCTGATCTTCCCTTACTCAACGTTTCAAATCCGTTTTTTTTTTCTGGAACTATTTGCACTTTGTCGTGGCTCCCAACAAAAATCAATCTACCCAATCCTGGATTGTTACATTACTCCAGTGTTTATGTAAGTGACATAGATAAGGTATTAATCTTGTAGTGAAAATAATGTTTTGTGATGTCACATGCAGAAGACTCCCTATATATCCTTTCACAGTACGCCATATTTTATTAAACCCAAGTAGAGTAGTATAATGTTACATTAACACCTTTACATTTATTTCCAATTTTTTCCTACCACACTTATTTGGTAATACAGCAGTACATTAGTATTTGCCACTGCCACCCAAATCACACTGCATCCCACTCTCAGCTTTCCTCTGGTTTGTGAGCCCACTGGAAGTTACGCGGGTCTGGACGGTCAGAACAGGCTATGCTCAGAGCACTATATAAAAGGCATGTTTATTAAGTGCTGTATTATTGTGGTACTGTGGTCTCGTCCTCCAGTACTACCGTCAATCTAAATCCTTGTTTCCCCATACTGAGACGTAATGTAAATTACTTTTCCCTCTAAGAAAAGTCCTGCCAAATAAACATAAATTATGGGATAAGAAATATAAGAGTAATGGAAACCAAGATATTTTGATTTGATTTGATTTGATTTGAACCATGTACTGACAAAACAACCACTGGTAACACTTTAGGATAAACAAATGGTGCATCAAATGTTTTTATTTCTACCGCAATTTTATACTTAATGCCATCATGCAATCATCACAAATAACTTCTTTTTTTTAAGAGGGCCTTTTACTTGCATTAAGTAAAAACATCCTCAAATTTTTAAATATTTATGACTTCTGTTGTGTACACCACACATTTCTTTTCAAATAAAAGTTCTGCTTTCCACTGGATTTATAAGCAACACACTGGTACTGCTAAGCAGTGGTGGGCCATCAGGGCCAGCAAACCCTTCTATGCTGGTCTAAACATGCTAAAAAAACACATTTGTTCATAAATATTTATAATATTTTTAAATAAAATATTTTTTATTAATATAAAAAGAGTTTTTACATTCAAAAGTTGGATAAAATCTTTTTATCCAATTATATTTCAGCTAGGTAGTGTTGTCAGGTTCCATGAAATCTCCCACAGCCTTCAAAAACAAAAGCGTAGGATGTGCCTACTGTCAGTGAATAGGCACTGTCTGTTTAGTTCACAGCTCTCAGGCCCAGATTATCTCGTCAGATTGGGAGGCCAGTGGAAGCTAGCTGGCTTTGGAGTCATATGATTTGCTCGTGTCCCGTGATTAGACTATGTCATCTTGTTTGATTTTCCAGTACTGAAAACAGAACTGAGTGTAACTGAGTGCTGATTTTGAAGGGCAAAGTCCCGTTGATCTCCTTGATTTTCTTC
>JAFBJS010009323.1:12759-32386 GCA_016785265.1 Paraplagusia blochii | reverse complement strand
GAGGGACAACACAGACAGGAAGGTTTGGAGAAAAAGCTAGAGAAGACAGATTGAGATGGTTTGGACATGTTCAGAGGAGGGACAGTGGATATATTGGTAGAAGAATGGACATAGAGATGGAGCTACCAGGTAGGAGACAAAGAGGAGATTGATGGATGCAGTGAGGGAGGACATGGAGTTAGAGTAGAAGACACAGAGGACAGGGTGAGATGGAAAATGTTGTGGCATACCCTGAATAAGGGACAAGCAGAAAGGAGAAGTTCTTAGCCTGTTCCTTACAGAATTGTCCTTTTTTTGTCCAACATATACTGTAAATTGGACATCTGAAACCATCCCAAACTAACTGCTAGTGTCATTTGTCATACCTGATCTCTGTCAGGAGGTCAAGCAGAGACATTACCTCTGTATGAGACACACCTGAGCAATGGGCTGTGGTCATTGTCTCCTCCTCTCCCCCCCTGCTCTGAGACAATGTGAGCGTCTGTTTATGACTCTCCCTCAGGGGAGTTAAACAGGGGTTAACACCACAATGAGAAAGAGACTTGTTCCAATCTGTTATTATGTCCATACCACAACACAATGCCAGACAGATGTCATTGTGAGTGAGACATGAGTAGACGGACGGGGTGTCATGAGGACCCATGAGTCACTCTGACTTTGCTCAATGCTCTCTTTCATGCACAGTAATTTGCCTAAGTAGGAGATATTAGCGAGATGATTACAGGTAAACAGGAGAGGAGTCTCTGAGAAAGAGAGGAAGAAGGAGGGAGACATGGGCGAGAGGATGGACAGACAGAGAGAGAGAGGGACAGAGGGGAGGAAAAGAGAAAAGAATGTCATGTAAGCATTTTAACAACAGAGTCCTGAAAGGTTTCTCATCTAAGGTAAGGAGCATCAAAATAGTTAAATGAAAGGTTAGTTTTGACCAAACCAGTTTAGACCTTAAAGATGGACATTTGCAGACAAAGTCCAGGTAAGAGGTAGAAAGGAATTTACACAATCCTACTGCAGTATTCCACGTCTAAATGCAACCATTTTGTGTTGTTCAAAGTAAAATACAAATACATATTTTAGAAATGTTATATTTCCAGCCATTTGAGACAGATTGAGATGGTTTGGACATGTTCAGAGGAGGGACAGTGGTTTTATTAGTAGGAGAATGGTCCTAGAGATGGAGCTACCAGGTAGGAGACAAAGAGGAGATTGATGGATGCAGTGAGGGAGGACATGGAGGTAGTTGGAGTCAGAGTGGAAGATACAGAGGACAGGGGGAGATGGACATTGTTGACTCGCTGTGGCAACCCCTGAAAAAAGGGACAAGCTGAAAGAAGACAATATTTACAGCCTTAACCACTGGCGTCAATCCTGAACTTTTTTTATTTCGATAAAAGTTTTCTATTTGATACACTTCTCCAATCCACCTCGATGTTACATCACCATGATGGTAACACCTGCAGGCGCAGTAAAAGGCTTCATTCTCCGCAAAAATTCCAAAATAAATACCAAGAAACTTCAGGCTAGATCTTAAAATAAACTTCTGTGACCAGCACCCTGCTGTGAAGAAAAACTACCACAGGAAGTTTGTTTAGTCTGAGCTATATATGCTTAAAAAACGTGTCTGAGCCTTACAGACAGTGCACAGGGAGTCACTGTCTCATGATGAATCCATACTTAACCATGGATGTGCTGCGGTGCCACAAAGATATCTGCGTTGGCCATAGTGGAACACAACACACACACACACATATCCAGTGTGCGATGTCATGAATCCAAATTGGAAGCTGGACAAGGTCTGTGCCGTCAATCTTATGCTGGAATCACACTCTGAGGATTTACACCCTTTTGCTTGAGCACAAACCACAGCTGAAACAACTGAAAGTGGTCCAAACCCTCGAGCGGTCGGTACCCGCTCCAAATGGTGCGAGAAACAAGCATGACTTATATGGAATCTCCCTCTTTAATGTGCTAGAACGCTACGGAGAAGGAGACAAAATGTACCAAAACAGAGTCACAGTGTAGGACAGTCAAAACAATCATGGAGTCAAAGGCATCATTCTGTGCTGGGGGACATCTGAGGAGGTGGTCTTTTTTATTTGCTGGAGCCGTGATGGTTCGTTCCATCAGTCAGTCTCATCTTCAGTCTGATCAGACCCCACAGACTGTTGGCTTGGTCCAAACGTCCCATGTCTCCTATTGATGTCCAGTAGTTTGGAGGAAAGGGGAGTCGAGGTCAACTGTAATTATTGTACAAGCTGCAGTACAGTTCACAACAACAGTGGACAACAACGTTGCACATCCATGGACATTATACTCTGTATTCGTACCTGTATTTGTCTCCTACAGTTTACACCGCAGAGACTCTCTGGAGACCAGATTTTGATACGTGATGTTTCATTTATCTTGGAAACTGATGGTGCATTATAGCAGGGATTCCCAAACTTTTCCAAGCCAAGACCTCCCAAACTGCAATATCCTCTGACTGTAGATCCCATTTCCAGGCTACAAACAATGCTACAAAACATGTACAACAGGGATGTCCACACTTTTTTGGCTTGGGGTCTACGCCACACCAAGAGATCTATGTACTTTTACTCCGTTTTGGGCAGTTGGAGGCCTTTGGTTAAGGAAACGTACTTGGGTCCACAAGGTTCTAATCCCCCTACTGCCAAGTTACCGCTGAGGAGCCCTGAGCATGGTGTCCACACGCTGCTACCTGGTCACCAGCTCAGCTGTCTGTCCCCAGCTCTCTACGGCGATGGGTTGAATGCAGCAGCATAAATACTTTAATAACACTGACAATATTCATTTATTCTTCTTCTGCTTGTCCGTTGCCGGGTCGCAGGGGCAGCTGGCACCACCCAGATCACACTGCACCATATTGTGAGCCGAACTGTCGGTTGGGACGGTGCCTTGCTCAGAGCACCTCAATGGCAACCTGGCAGCTGGTGGATTTGAACCTGAAGCCTTGCAGATCCAAGTCCGCTTCTTAAAACGCTAGGCCACCAGTGTCGCCACAATATTTTTTTAATATTCTAATTTGAATTGCTTATGATTTACTAGCCCGATCTACTGGTGGATTCCAATCTACTTTTTGGACACCTCTCAGCTCTGAGAGTGTTTTTCTGACTTTTATTTAATATTAAATAAATGAAACAATTATTAACAAATGAGCACATTTGCCAAAGTTGCAGCATTGACACGACAGATTATGTTGCATTCTTCATGACAAAAAGTTGTTTTTTTTTTGTACCTTGTCCCATATTGACCTCTTGGAGTGTCCATTATAGAATTACAAGTCCTAGTATAGAATAGAAGTACTTTATTGATCCCAGACTGGGAAAATGTGCAGGGAACGGTGAAGTAATATGAAGGAAAAGGAGAGAAAAAAAACGAAAAACTTTGTCAATTTTGATAATAAAATGCAGGAGACATGTGTACAGAAGGGAAATGGGTAGATGTATAAAAATGTAGACCTCCCTCAGTGACCTGATACAGGATCATTGTTTTTCGACATCATCGCAAAAAAAACCTTGATGAAGTGTTTGACTGTTGTGCAGATGGTTTTTTCCTTAATCGATGTGAAGTCAACGAGCTGTGAGAAACGGTGTCTACTTGGAGCAGGACAAAAATTCAATCCCTGCTCAGTGGCCTGTGCAGACATTAACAGATTACCATAAGTGTTCGGTTGACAAATGGAACTCCACCCATGAGTAATGACATGGGATCTGGGAGAAAGGAGACTGTGACAGGGAACTGTGAACCCTGTTGTTCCGTAAGGCATTGGTGCATGTGTACATTAAGGGAGGGGAGGGGGTAAATCTTAAAGCATCTATCTGTCTGTCTATCTATCTGTCTGTCCGTCCGTCCGTTCGTCCGTCCGTCCGTCCGTCCGTCCGTCCGTCCATCCATCCATCTATCTATCTATCTATCTATCTATCCATCCATCCATTCATCCATCTATCTATCTATCTATCTATCTATCTATCTATCTATCTATCTATCGATCATCTGTCTGTCTATCTGTCTATCTATTTGTCTATCTGTCTGTCTACCTGTCTGTTTCTCCACCTGTCTGTCTGTCCGTCATTGTTTCTATCTATCTATCTATCTATCTATCTATCTATCTATCTGTCTATCTATTTGTCTATCTGTCTGTCTACCTGTCTGGCTACCTGTCTGTTTCTCCATCTGCCCGTCTGTCTGTCTGTCTGTCCATCACTGTTTCTGTCTATCTATCTATAGGAAGATGTTTTTCAGAACATTAAACAACACCAATGTTTCAATTTTGGAAGATCTATCCATCCACCCATCCATCCATCCATCCATCCATTCACCCACCCTCCCACCCATCCACCCACTCATCCATCCATTCATCCACCCACCCGAACCCATTGATCCATCCACCCATCCATCCATCCATGTCTATCTAGCTTAAAATTGTCATTGTATCCTTCAATATTTACCCAATACAAGTAACGGAAACCTTTTGAAATCACTGAGCATCTGGTTCTGATGGATGAAACATTGTGTGTCCTCCAGATGACTGTACCACTGGTTATGTAACAGCAGAACTTTTGTTCCACATTTTTCCTGGTGCAAAGTTTAATTTGTTCGAATTCTGTCAGCTTCATAAACACAGAGACGGAGAAGAATGTTGCCTGGATCCCAAACGTTTACAAGAGAGAAGGAGAAGATGCACAGAACTGTTGGGTTTCACTTTTGTTCCCGTTCATGTGAGTGTGAACGGGAACTGAAGATCTCTGTCCAGAGACTCCTGTGGACTTTGGTTGTAAGTAAACCAGACAGGACTGTTTAGAGAGTAATAAACACACGGGACAGAATGCTTTACTCTGTCGACCTTTAACTTTTACCAGTAGAAATATAATAATTGCAATTAATACCTTGTATCTTCTGTATAACACACGCAATGCACAGCATGTTGTATTCTACTGCACAGGGCGTCTAGTGTTCAGGCTATAGTTGTGGCTACTGTTAGACTAATGATTGTGTATCTGCCAAAATTCCAAATAATTACGTGTCAGCAGGCGATCACTACCCAAGATACTTATCTAGAAACCCTGCTTAGATTGATAAAAAAAAAAAAATATATGGTTTTCATTTTTTTTAGAAACACATGTACCTCACAGCATGATAAAACAGTCTCCTCCGACTCCCTCATTTATTCTTGTTACTCGTCCCTCGTTTGATTGAAGCCTCCGTCGACTTTTGTCTCCCTACGCTTGTCGGCCATGGATCTTTGTTGTGTCTGTGTCCGACTGCACTAACCTTTGGAGACGTTTGTCAGTTTGGCTCCACGTGGACCGTGCCCGGTCCTTGCAGCTCATCATCATCTTGTCTTGTCTCTCAGCCTTTCTGCAAGTTCTGCTGTTTTCCAGTTCAGTTCATTCCTGCCTTGTGATATTCGGTTCCCGGTTCCTGTCCCTGATGCGGATATACCCTCCGCCTCTCATCCCTGTCCTAGAGGTGGACATTGCCTCCAGCTTTCATCCCTGTCCTCAAAAGCGCCTTTCCCTCCAGTTCCAATCCCTGTCCCTCAGGCTGACGTTCCTTCAGGCTCTTGTTCCCATCCCTGAGGCTGACGTTCCCTCTGGCTCCCATACCTGTCCCCGAGGGTGACGTTTCCTCTGGCTCCTGTTCCTGTCGCCGAGGTGGTCTTTCCTCTGGGCCCCTGTCCCTGTCCCTGAGACCAATGTTCCCTCCTATAGGCTGACATTCCCTCCTACCTGCATCCATGTTGCTGAGAACCTTTGGCCTGTGAAAGACTGTTGGACTCTTGGTGTGCCATGGTCTACAGCAGGGGTGTCCTGACTTTTTTTGTCTTGTGAGCTACTTTTCAAATGACCAGGCTGAAGTGATCTACCTAGATTGAAAACTCTAAATATATTTACCAATATACACTGGATATCTTACTTTTCTTCTTCTTCTATGGGCTTATCCCGTTTTTCAGCGGTTGCCACAGCGAGTCAACAATTTCCATCTCCCCCTGTCCTCTGCATCCTCAACTCCAACTCCAACCACCTCCATGTCCTCCCTCACTGCATCCATAAATCTCCTCTTCATCTCTTACCTGGTAGCTCCATGTCTAGCATTCTTCTCACAATTTAACCACTGTCCCTCCTCTAATCTGTCTTCTCTTGCTTTTTCTCCAAACCTTCCTGTCTGTGTTGTCCCTCTAATCACCTCACTCTTGATCCTGTCCATCCTTGTCTCTCCTAAAGAGAACCTCAGCATTTTAACTCCTCCACCTCCAGCTCTGTCTCCTGTCTTCTACCTATTCCTAGTGTCTCTAATCCATCCATTATGGCTGGTCTCTCCACTGTCCTGTAAACCTGCCCCTTCACCTTAGCTGACTCTTCTATCACAGATCACTCCTGACTCTTTTCTCCAGTTGTTCCATCCTGACTCCACTCTATTCTTCTCCTCTCTTCCACAGTCTCCACTGCTCTGAACAGTTGATCCTCAGTATCTAAACTCCTCCACCTTCTCCACCTCTGCTCCTTTTAATCTCCCCACTCCACTGTTCCCCTTTTCATTCACACACATGTCATCGGTCTTGCTACGACTGACCTTCATTCCTCTCAAACTGGATATCTTACTCTACATAATGTTAAACTGTCTGAGTCCAGACCCATATGATTCTCAGTCCAGTGATTAGCATCTTGAAATAGAATCACATCTTTAGTTTTATATATCAACTTTTTTGATATTTCTCAGGATTCACCAGTACTTCTTTTAAGGATCTACCTATTGGACACTCCTTGTCTAGAAGGTGGAATCCTGGACAGAGGCTAAGGTACCATGGACTGAGACTAGGGTAGAGCAAATCTTTCTGATCCATTTATCTTTGGCCATGTTTTGTGTTATTCTACTGGCCTCCCCTTAAGTTGTGTTCGAGTCCTTTTGCCCTTTTCTCTTTGTAAATTCATTTTTTGTTGACCGTTCACTCTGCATTGTTCATCCATTCCTGTGTCATATGCCTCATGACATTTAGTAATTTTAATTAAAAAAGACATTCAGTAAATTTGAGCTCTCTAAGTGTAACAAATACTGGATTGGTAACATTAATCAAGTGTTGAGTAGATGTTTATTCAGATGTATCCATGGAAAAACTCACAGATCACAAGATTAACCTTAGTTCTCTACTGAGAACATGTGATCACCTGACAATGTCTCCAACCGAGTGAGAACAACACTATTTCTTCATAGCAGTAAACTTTTTCCAGGAAGAACTTGGTCTTCACTCTTCAAATTCATCATGATATCAGCTCATCTTCGTTCAGGCTGAATAAGGTTGTCGTTGTTGTATTATTCAGTGTTACACACACTCAGCCTCGCTGTGTGAAGCTGTGATCAGTGAGCTTTCCATCCAGACGTTGGTTCCCTCACACCTTTCTCTCTGGACGGAGCGTGTTGCAGCTGAAAACATAGCGAGTGACTGAGTCATATGGTTTCACTTTGAGAAATATACTTTCCTACATGTACTCTGTAAAGCTCAAGTTTCCATTCCGTAGGTGTGGTCTTCTATTTGGGTCACAACACAGCTCAGAAGAGAGGAATTCCCTGTGTATCCATGCAGCAAGGATTTTTAATGAACTGCTCCAAGATTGAAATGGACCAAGTCGGTGACTTTTACATGAAGCTGCAGCTGTTCCAGCTTCACTCTGGAAACACAAGTGTGTTTTACTTAAAAAAAACAAAAAAAAACTGTTCAACAACAGTCTCTTCAAGCAAATCCAAGGAAAATCTTTTCTCGAGACGATCAAAAACCTGCACTGCGCTTCATGTGGTCGCCGTCGACCGCATTTCAAATTGTACTTCATCTGTGTAAAATATACACATGTGGATGCTGAGAGAGAGAGGATCTGAGATTGGAGAGCGGCCAGTGTTGTTGCAGTTCAGCCAGAGCTCCCACTCATACCATAGGTCAGCTTTCAATGATGAATATGGAGCGTTCTCCTGCTGGGTCCTGGCCAGTCAGGAACCTAAACACTGGAGCCGTGTTGCTGTCCAAGAAGCTGCTGGAATGCTGGAGGAACAATTGGATGGGCCTGCGTAGAACAGACGGGTTAATGAAATGAAAAGCTGGTGTGTGTGAGTGAGAGGCTACAAATCACCAAGGTTTTTGAGGGAAAACTCACATGCAATATTGAAAAATGTCACACAACAACTTGCTTCCTCTTTTTCGGGCTTCAGCGCTTGTGTCTGAGTGATGATTTCTGCCACCTAGTGGATTGATTTGTTTCAGGAATGTGGTAAATTAGGAAGGAAAGAAGGAACAAAATCATTGTGACACACCATTACATGTGTCCTCTGCATTTAATCCATCACCTGGTCTCCGAATGGAGGCGTGGGTTCGAATCCCACTTCTGACACGATATTTAGACAGTTGGTGGCCCCCGGTTTGAATCCCTGTACAGCCAAGTTACCGCTGACGTGCCCTGAGTATGGTCCCCCGAAACTGCTGCTCGGGCGCAGGCTCAGCCAGCAGCCCCCACTACGGTGATTATACGGAGGCATAATTTCCCGAAGTATACTCCCTAGGGATTAATATAGTTGAATTATTATTATTATTTTTTTATTTATCACCAAAGTGAACAGTGGTCTGGTCTTACTGCTGGGGGAGCAGTAAGTGGTGATGGTGCCATGCTCAGTGGTAACCTGGAAGTAAGGGGATTCAAACCTGGAACCCTCCAGACCCAAGTCCAGTTCTTTAACCACTTGGCCACCACTGCTCAAAACAACTTTGAAAAGTTTGATCGTTATATGATTTTTTTAAAATCCTCAAACATCAGAAAAAGGGAAACTAAGACAAACGTAATTTTGTCACTAAATCTGCAACAGTTTTGTGAAGCTTCATCCCCTCAACATCAATTTTAATCTAATTATTTATTTTTATAGTAACATAATTTTATATCTGACGATTTCTGTATGGACTATCAACATGGTTAATTTTTTTTCTAGATTACGAGGAACTCCTGATAAGTCATTCAGATAAGTCAGTGACAACAACCAGAATTAACACATTAGGGGCATCAGAAAGAAAGAAAGGAATAACTGAGAAAATTAAATAAATGTGCCTTAAAATGCACATTCTTTGCCAAACCTAAGCTATTGTAATTATGTTAAATAGGAATATAATATCATTCTTTGCCATAATGTAGACGAATGTTCTGAATGACCTGGATTATAATCTTCATATGACATAAACATGCAGTTTTGGCATCAAAAGCCAAAGATGTAATTCTGAAAAAAGCTAAATTCTTGCAACAAATAATAATAAAAAAGAATTACCCAGAAAACCAATATTTTAAGTACCCGTATATGTCATTTCTTTTCTGGTGTTCATCTTCTGTCTGCTCTGAACAGCAGCCTTTAGGAGACAATCACAGGTCTGCCATCCGTGTCATTGAGTCTGAGGCAGACATTAGTGTCTCTCTCTGGTGTTTGTGCATGAGTAGGCACTTTTCTGCGTGTATGCATTTGCTTGTGTTGGTTTGAGCCCTGGTCTCTGGCTCTCGTCAGCACATGCCGGACACGGCGCTCTGAGGCCCTGCATTCATTCCGTGTTGTTTTTCATTCCCCCACCTTCACTAGGTGCACAAAAATGTTTTCTCAAGTCCCTGCATTCCAGCTGAAAAAAAAAAAAAAAACCTAGCTTTCCCTCAATTTTACACACACACACCTGGACTGTGGTGGTTCATTTGATACCCATAATTTTTCAATTATCCATAAGAGCAACAAAACTATGCACAATTGCGTCTGCTGCACTGATTTTTTTTTTCTGGCACGTGGGATGAAAAAACAAGCTGCAGGTGAAAACATTATTAAAGACATATTTCCTTATCCTTCATTTATCAGTGAAATCTAGATTTATCTTGGCCACTAGTAGCTGTGTGGACATTTGTCCGGCTCTAAAGACAGGGGCCCAGACTGCGGCGTTGGACTGAAGCAGGAAATATGAAGGCATGTAATTACAGTCATATACAGAAGGTGAGGAAGTGAACTAACATTCCTGATCAGAGTGCATCCTGCACAGAAGACACTTGAGACTTCCTCCAGGACACATATTCATTTATTTGCTTTTCATTAAGGAGACCAACCCTCTCCAAATAATTTCCCTCAGACTTTTTTTTTTCTCTCCCAAACTCAGTTTCTTTGCCCCTTTGTAAAGACTCCAGACTCCAGAATAAATCCTGTAGGAAACGCTCTGAAAACACACGACGTGTGGTTTTCTCCAACACCAGTATAAGATTAAGTTTCCATGATTTTACCCGTCATTCCGTGATGTATTTTTCTTCGGTCTGAAATGACAGAGGTGCTGGGCAGCAGCTGCAGCAGTGGGCACGCTCGGGCACATCGTGAGTCTGGCCAGCAGATGTGCAGATGTTCGAGCCATACGTGTCATGTCAATTCATGGACCTCTTACCGGAATCGGTCTTGGCTGAACACCTCCTTCCCTCAGCGAGCCGCTCCTGCGCTCATTGACTGTCTGTGATTACTCGTGTCACTTTGTTTGGATTTTAGAGATGTTTTTTTTTTTTTAAATCAGGCCACATTGCCGGATAACTTTTTGCCTTTTAGGCACTCGAGCACAAGGTCCTTAAGCACGTCTACAGGTTTTCAACCAAACGTCTGTCACGACCACTCACAACCCTGCCAGCACAGCTGCCAGGAGCAAACTATCTTTGAAGACAACCCACACAGCCTCTCCAGATAAACAACAGCTACAGTTGAAGGTTTCATTCCCTGTTTTTCCCTGACAGACCTGATCTGCAGCAACCTTAACTGAAATTGTACCTGTTTTTTTTTAACCCAGACTAGACCTGGCAGGTCAAACAGCTAAATAATACACAATTATCTCACGCCTTGGCAAAAGAAATATCCTTGATGTCCCGTGTAATTAAAAGACTACATGGTGGTTAGTTCTCTTGGTTCTCCTACACCAGGTAGATCACTGGTTCTACCCTTGTTTTCCTGTTTGGTGTTTACAGGTTCTTTCCGTGTGGTTGTCTGGGAATTACAGTCTCGGAAAAAGCCTAAGGTTTAGGGATGATCCTAGCTGTTCACTCTAAATTGATTATAGGTGTGAATGTGATTGTGAATGGTTGTTTGGGGCAACATCTGGCCGTGTCCAGCCTGTACTCAGCATTCCCCTAAATACACATGGTATTGTCTTCGGCTTCTTTTGCAGACTTTGGAGAAATGTGTATTTACTGGTAGTTGTACTTGAAATATTGCAGATCTTTCTGTAAGGAACCATGTTCTAGGTTAGGTAAGCAGAGAAAGCACAATTTAGAAAAGGTCAAACTTATTGCACTATTGTACTACAGTAGGCCTGGGCAACCACTGGGTCAGGGACCGGTACTGGTTCGTGGGTGAATTGTTGCCGGTCCGTAGAGAAATAATGTTTCCTTTTGGCCCCATCTGTCTATTACTTCCACTTGATCCAAACCCATATCAACAAAAGAACTGGCCAATAGAATGGCTAGGATTCCATCATCAATAATGCAACTATATTTGATTAGGAAATATTTTCTCAGTGAAGACAACAACAAAAATGACGCAGAGTTATTGATACAACTTTTTATACCGGTCTGGTAGCAGAAAATTATAGGCTGTGTGCACTTGAGAAATCCTTGTTGTGCCCATGCACAGTTAATTCGGGTAGGAAGTTTTTATAGGTAGGAAAATATTTCAGAGCACTGGAAATTTACTTTTATTAAGGAGTATTTATCTGCCACAACTTAACAACTGGTCCGTGAGAATAGTACGAGACATTTAGCCGTCTGTGGTGCAAAAGGGTTGGGAAACACTGCTATAGGGTATATATATATATATGTATATATATACATATATATATGTATATATATATATACTGTAAATATATATATATACACACATATATAAATTATATATATATTTAACACTATTTTCTATCACAAGTCAACTCTTTAAGAAATCTAAGGTTTAATAATCAAATTGTTATTGACTGATGTCCAGGGTGAAACAAACCCTTGGTCAATGTCTGGACAGATTTGTCTCCTTGTCCCCATGATTTGCTTATCATTCTGGACCACCTTGATACAAATTCTACTTTTTTGACTTACTGTATTTGATCATAATCCTTCTGCTTTTTCCCTTTAATCCCAGCATTATTTTTGCATCTTTTTATTCATGACTTTTACACATTACTTACTATTGTTGAAATAGGTGATTAATCGATCTATTCCTCATAGTAACATCTGTGGCCCAGAAGTTACAGAATCTGCCCAGGTCTGCCCCAGATGAAATATAATCCAGAGGATGGATGGATGATTGTGATGTCTGAATGCCTCTCAGATATCTCTTTGCAAAACTTTGCCATCATAAGGTCCAGGCCCTTATGACGACCAGGATCTGAGAGACAAGTTCATACCACAGAGATGTGCTGTCCTGACGAGCAGCTGAGATTCTAGCAGCACACAGACAACCCTGAACAGGGCAGACTTTCAAAACAACTCTGCCTGTTCCGTTTCCTGTTGCTGATGGTGCGATGTGTATGTGGACCAACTGAACAAGTTTCCATTGGTCTGATGGAATGATACAGCCTGTCTTATCGTAACCATGTGAATGTTGCTTATTTCCATTTCATTGGCCAATAAGTTAGTTCTCTGCACTGGTCTGTATTGGTTCCCAGGTCATTTGATCCAAAATGATCACATTGAGGACAACTGGACTTAGTAGAAGACGTCTTACCTCATAACCAGAACTGTAGAAGCCTTTTCACTTCACCCAGAAACCAGGTCCAGTTGTCCTCTATGTGACTATTTAGGAGTTGTCTGCCCTGATCTTTTGAGATCTTGATTCCGTTGACATCTCAGTGTTTAGCAGATACGCTAGAGCACTGGCCTGTAAGAAGGAGGTCTTTGTTGTGATGGGAGGCCACACTGCGATGGTATCCTCTCTGAGATCTCTCCCTCACATGGTACAGGGATACTGGGAAAGCCAAGAAGAGGAACTTTAAGATGAAATCCTTCAACAAACTCCTTCTGTTGCATTACCCTTCCCCTATAACTTACCTAGCGGAAACAGATCCAATCTGGTCTTATCGCGGCTGTAACCTAACCCCTATTTGTTTAAATCCATCATTTGACTGCGGGAGCAACAGTGACTCACATCACTATAATGAATGAGCAGATAGAGAGATACACGCTTGATAATCTGTCTTATAAAAAGCCTGAAACTTTCCCACAGGACTGGGTGGACACGACCGTGAGTGACACCTCAGTCACATTTATAAGGAAAAGACATTTCACACCAATATGTTTGTATAGAGACGTAGCTGAACGTGGGGACACAGTTCCAGCACATACAGTAAGAGTAAGAGGATAGGGGAAGTGGATGCGACCGACTTGACTTTGGCTTGGTCACGATGGGATTCTCATGCCAAGAACAACAACTCAATATAAGAAGCTAAGTCATTGTGTCCCACCCCCTGATGAGTCAGTGGTTGGAGTAAAACAAACATTTTTTTTTTCTTACCCAGTGTAATTTAGAGAGAATTGATTTCTGGTTTTATGTGGCTGTAACTTGCTGGAACAAGTCCATAAGTTAGAGTTATACTCCCACAGGACACGCTCCATAAAACATGAACTCCCTTCCCCACCCTTGACATTGTCAGTAGGTGTCCCTTCTGGTCAGAATGAAAAATCTAATACACAGGCATGGGATTAAATCCATGAAGGATGGTTTTGATTAAAGAAATATAAATTAAAATCATAAACCAAGAGTCCAGCGCTGCTGATTGGGAGAAAGCCTGCAGACTGTCGTTGTCCTCGGGTCAAATTCAGTCCTGATTTCTTCGGTCAACATTTCCTCTCTGTCCCCTGAAGGCGTCTGCCTTCAACCAGCCGTGGAAGCTTCGCTCTCACAGCCTCACGACCTCACTCACTCAGTGAACTCTGTGCCTAAATGTCAAGGGTTCAATGCCCAGGGCCAGGCCACAACCTCGGCAGCTGACAGTTATGCTTAAAGATCATACTAAGCCGGTTGATTTGTGAGGTTTACACAGAGCCTGGGTAGGACTGTCAAACAAAGCTGTTTATGGTCCAACTGTTTACCTGTGTCCGGCTCCCGGGACATTATTTACAACCTATTAATTTTTTAGACCCACAAATCACAGGGTATTTAACAGCACGGATGGGAAACTTCGTTTACAGAATTTGGAGAAAACATTGATTTATTGATCAATATTGACCTTCTCCCCTCAGCTTTGTGTAGAAGATATACATATATTTAATACATTTGGGGACAATGTCCTCCTTCTTATAGCCTTTTAAAATGGTATTCTCATAATACTTGCTGACCCTGAGGTAAAGTAAACATTTCATTTGGCCTTTATGACCGTTGTAATTACCCAGACTGCCTTAGGGCCAGGCTCTGTGCTTAACTAGTTAACTGGCCGGTAGGATGACTGCATGAGCAGGTTAGTAATACACAAAGATTTATGCTGCGGTAAATATATTCACAGGAGAACATATTTTTAGGCAATAAGTGCAACCCTGCTGGCAATGTTCATTTTCAACCAATGCAGCACAAATGCTTTAAGGATGATTTTATTCAATGTTAATGAAGGATATTGTGCATTGAGACACATAATAAGACACACACTCATAGGTCTGACTGTCCTGTGTCTGTCTCCATGCCCTCATCATCTGAATAACTGAATGTCTGGGACCTTCTGGTTGGCGGCCAAGTCACGTTCCTGCAATGCAGATGAACAGCCTGGTAAGGTTGAAAGTTATTCCCTCTGGGGAATGAATGAGTTATTCTGGGTTGGCTAACATTCCCTAATCCTGTTCCAACACTTAATTATTTAGTCTCATTTGCAGTGTGGACTGCTGTGTCCTCTGCCATTCCAGATTAATTACATGAAACACCAAAAGTAATGAGGGCCTTGGCTAGATTTTTGTCAACTAGACTATTTTTTCCTCCGTTGATCAAGCATTCCTGCTTAAATGATGTGTCCACATGTGTCCAATGTCCACATTTTTTATGGGTCTGCATTCAGAAAATGCTGAGTTGCATTGATCTCCATAGTACCTGAGTGGAGAGAATATTCAGTGAAAGACATTGTTTAGAGATCAGCGATATTGCACAAATATCTCCAACACAAAATGTCAAAATGTCTCATATACAATTAATGTATGAGATTGTTTTTTACTTTGCAAAATAAATCTCAAATCCCAATCATCTCTGTTTAACCTTCGTCAAAACTGTTTCTGGTGCCGTTGGTACAAAGTTGGGCGAAGTAGCTTTGATACTTCAAGTTTCCAGAACTTTCACAGTTGACAGAGAACTGGACTTCTTCTTAGAATTGTCAACTCCAAGAAGAAGTCCAGTTGCTTCCAACTAAACCCTTTTTGGACATCGTGACCTGGATGAATGAGAATCTTCACAGACATAATCCCAGTTCTCAAGCTGCTGTTCGACAGAAACGTCAAACTCAAGTTAATAAATATATATAAATACATATGGTCGACGTGATTGTGAGTATTATGTGTTGAGTCATGCTGCTCAGATACATTACAATAAGATGCAAAGATACCTAACCCTTTCTACCTCCCCTCACACCCTCAGAATGAAGGGGGGGAGAGATCGGGGTGAGGGAGTTTCCTTACGCTCTACAACTGCTAGCAACCCTGGTCCGAAACTCAGAGTATTGTGCCAAACCCTCCTCCCCTCCAGACGTTTTTGCATCCACACTTCAAAACTGGTTCTGCCGCCAGTGCATGAGTGTTTACGTCAATTGTAATTGACCTGAACTGAAGGGGAAGATGATGTCATTAAATTCTGGCCAATGACTGCAGTGGACTCTCACAGATAATCTGAATAGGCTTCATCAGTGATTCCCCTAAAAAGTAAAAAAAAATGATTCTGAATCTTTTTGCATGCTGCAAAAGTTGAAGGGGAAAAAAGTCAATCAAGGCCCCAAAGAATGTTCATTAAAATGACAGATTTGAATTACAAGAATTGTTGCTTTAGAGCAGGAATCACCAATATTTTTACAATTTTGTAATAACAAAAAGTTCTGGGACATACAATAGTGACCACTCTACTGACCGTCATGATTGCACCCATTAGAATATCACCCTGAGTGTAACATTTGCTCAAAAAGCACAGGAACGTTTTGGATTAGCTTTGTTTATTGGAACATACGCATGGGCACCTTAGGTAGACCATGGAGGCTACCAGGTGTCCCTGGGTACCAGGTTGGTGACCCCTAGTTCAGTGTTAACGCGCATAAATAAATAACATATAAATGTATGTTACCAGGTCTCGTATTGAGTTGTTTAAAGGGAATCCAGGAGACTGAATACAGGTACTGTTCACACACGGCCCTCCCTGAGTCCTTGTTTGCTCAACTGGTCACATGTCCAAATGTATAAAGAAAAAAAAAGAAAAGTCCGATTACTGTTTTCCAGACAGATTAACCCTAAGATTCAGGTTTAACTGCCCTCCAAGCACAGGAAATTCCTGTTTCATGTGCTTTGAGGGACCTTCGTTTCTGCATTAGCCATTATATGAATGTGTATCTGTGCTGTAATGACCGGCCGGGACATCTGTTCAGTTATGGGATGTCAAATGAAAGCAGTCTTTGACGTCTCATAAAGGAAATACTTTTTTATGTATGTTCTTATGATTTTTATGTAGGCACAACATATAAAACCAGAGATACGGACACAGCCTCCTGAGTGAAACGACATCAGGGCATTTGAAGTTTATAGCGTTTGTTTAAAGGTTAAATTTACTCACTTAAATCAAGTCCGTCTTAAAACTAAGCAGACGCAGAGAGAAAAACATGCGGGGATATTTTAAGGACATAATCAGATCACAGTGACTGCTTATGACACGTCGGTGGACCATTGAACAAAGACAGATTCTCCCGGAGCTCATGCAGAAACTGATTTTCCATGCTTGCCTGCACCCTGCCTGTGTAAATAAAGGGAAAGGACTGGTAAGGCTCTCTCAAGGCTTTGCTCTCTTTGCTTAGACCTTATAAGGAGGCTTACTGATCAACAGAGCAGTCGCCAGGACATTTGATCCACAGAGACAAATGAAGAGCACTTGCACTGGAAACAGTGGGCAGGCAGGCAGGCAGGCAGGCAGGGGGGGATGGGCAGCTGTCATGGTTAACCGTTACTAATGTGATTGACGTTTTATAAGATGTTTTCCAGTAAGTGTAGATAAAATTGCAGGGGTGGTAAGTGGGTCTGGGAGAAGGTATTCTGCAGCCGTTCATTTTGGTGTTACGCTGTGAGACGCGTTTAATCAAAAATCTCTGCTCTGACTTTGACGGACTGTAACATGCTGGATCAGCTTTCCTTCCTCTTGGAAGGCAGTCGCCGATTCACCGGAGCCCTCTTGGCTGAGAAGGTACGTCTGAGGGTATCAAAGAGATGAAGATGTCCAATGCCATGAGCTGTTGACAGCAGAACTGACTTCCAGGTCAGGACGGGGAAGGATCACGTACAGGGTTCCGACCTCTGTGGTTACCGTCAGGAAAAACAGCTGTTTCTGGTTTGGTCCTCTGCCCATCCTCCACTCCTGTCACTCACTCTGCTTAGCAAGAACTGAGTCAACCATAAGGAAAGGACACTCCTCATACCGCTGACTCTACTGTTGGACAACTTACAGTCATCTGAAGCAATCACCAACAATGGGAGCTTTTGGGTGATTGCAGAGTGAGTGTTGAGAACCAACCAGAGGAGTTCTACAGAACATCTGTTTGGAAGTTACTGTGTTGGTGGTATTTCCGTGGCCGTACCATGAACTCATGGGAGTGACAGTGAGAAGTCTGATCATGCAGTGTCTCAGTGGCACAGTCTCCAACTGAAAGGAAAATCCAGCAGAGGTTTATATTAGAAGACCACCAATTGTAGGGTACTCGAGTGATACAGCAAACATCAGCTCTGTTGGTGCAGCGGTAAAGGAACCGGACTGGGGTCCGAAGGGTTCCAGGTCCTAAACCACAAACTGTCAATTTACCACTGAGTTATGGCATCGTCCCCACTCACTGCCCAAGTCGCCCAGAGTTTGATTCCCTTTCCTTTTCTTCACTGACTGTAGTTCAGGGTGATTCAACTCGGTGACACGACAACCTTATCAGCAAGTGTGTTTTGATCTGTGATCACTGAGTGTTGGCCCAGCGAGTCACACGTCTCCTCAGCCCACGGGGGTAAATACCTGATGCAGACATGCTGTGAAAACATGGTGTTAAGTGAGTGACAGCGCAGTGGTGCAGGTGTGTGTCTGGCAGGCCCTGGATGAAGAGGCAGGTGTGACGACCAGACCACCTACTAAATATATACTGAGAGGACGCACTGTTGGGTATTTCCCTCATAAACCATGCAGGTGTCCAACATATGGAATTCTGCTCCACATAAAGGCAGCAGTACTCAGTGTAGCTGGTGGACAGAGTGTATAAATTAATGACAGCCTTGCTATTATTTACAATTACGGTGTGTGTGTTGTTTGCTTCTCCCAGTTGGTCCCATGCCTGTCATTTTACTTTGCTTTCAGTCACCAGATGTTCCTGGAGTTCCTTTTTCTTTTCCATGTAAACACCTTTGTTTGTGTACAGCTCTTTGACTGGGGTTGGTCTGGATCAGCACTCTCTCTTCTACTGAGTCACTTTCACTACCCTCCAGTCTGACA
This sequence comes from Paraplagusia blochii, assembly GCA_016785265.1. Lineage (NCBI taxonomy): Eukaryota > Metazoa > Chordata > Actinopteri > Pleuronectiformes > Cynoglossidae > Paraplagusia > Paraplagusia blochii. The sequence continues at coordinate 13,669 of JAFBJS010009323.1, read as the reverse complement.
CAGCAATGGTTCCACTTCTCTTTCTGCACAATTTTGTAGCTAACATTATCCAACTTCCATTACTTTGCAACTTCCTGGCAAACTCACTGTCTCTTCTTCCTCTTTCTCTTGTCCCTTTTTTAGGGCTTTCCATAGCAAATAAATGTTTTCCATCTCCCCCTGTCCTCTGTATCTTCTACTCTGACTCCAACTACCTCCATGTCCTCCCTCACTGCATCCATCAATCTCCTTTTTGTCTCCTACCTGGTAGCTTTATCTCTATGTCCATTCTTCTACCAATGTATCCACTGTCCCTCCTCTGAACATGTCCAAACCATCTCAATCTGTCTTCTCTAGCTTTTTCTCCAAACCTTCCTGTCTGTGTTGTCCCTCTAATCACCTCATTCCTGATCCTTTCCATCCTTGTCTCTCATAAAGAGAATCTTAGCATCTTCTACCAACTCCAGCTCTGTCTCCTGTCTTCTATGTATTCCTTGTGTCTCACATCCGTCCATCATGGCTGGTTTTTAATTCCGTCCTGTAAACCTTTCCTTCCACCACACTCTTCACACTCTTCTTACAACTGGTGTAATTATATGGTCAATAACTCCCCTCCTCCCAAAAAGGTAACACCCCGTAATTAATCTGATCACCTTTAGCCATCTCCAAAAATGTTGTATTGACCTGTTTTACTTAAAGAGAGTACGCCAGCAGAGGGCGATAAGTCTAACTTTCAACAGCAGAAATGTCTTTCTCAAATAAACATATTTTTTCCCATTACCAAACACTGTAACTGACACTACTTGTAAACATCAACAAATAAATCTCAGGTCTCGGTGAATATTTATTTATACTTGATTTGTTATTTTTATGTTAAAATTTGACTTGAACTGATTCTAATGAGTTTCTTTGTGTGCAGCCTGTCTCTTAT
>JAFBJS010009306.1:0-45915 GCA_016785265.1 Paraplagusia blochii | reverse complement strand
GCTTCAGGTTCCATTTCATGCATTGAACTAGCCTTCCAAAGTTTTGGTCGACAGAAATCTATTGAAGCTGAGCTTCAACAGCGTTTAATACCCATTGTTGCTTTGGGAAAAGTAAGGGAAAAGGGTAGTAGAAGAATATGGCATCAAAATTGTAGTTTTTAGCATGGCAATACACGTAAGCATTGGAAATTAAAGTTGAATAACACACCTAGTACCTCGTGATTTATTTTTGTAAGATCCTTTATTATCCTTACTACCATCCTACTTTTGAAGATGTGAAGACTTTTAAACTTGTCTTTTGATCTCATTTACAAATACGTTTTCTAAGTCAGTTTCTAAAAACTTTTATTGTTTCAAAGACTGATTTATATTTGCATGCTTTATGGAGGTTCAAGGGAACCAATAAAAAAAGTCTGTGTATATTTCCACAATACAGGTTGTGTTCTTATGTCATTGTGACATACTTGCCCGACTGCAGACGTGGCCCAGATTATAGAGAATAAATTCTCCAACTCTTTCATGTCAACTGCAGGGTTACAGGCTAATGTGTCAAGGCTGTACAAATAGTATTGATTATCAACTGACAGGTTGCGAGACAAATTTTGTTTGCCAAACCGTACATCTGGCCCCCGACTGGATTTCAAAATAAACTAAATAAAAATGTTCCTTGTTAATGTTAAATAATATTGTCCTGCAGACAAATATAGTTGGTGTACCAACTACGGTGTACTGCTACTGTGTGAACTAGTAATGTATTAATGTTCTGCAATGATGATTCCTTTGTTACACTGTTCAACTTCTACTTTTGAGTTGAAACATTGTGTATTGGATCGGTCAGGTTTCATTAGATATAATGAAACATTCATAAAAATTTCAGTCCTTCCAAATAGGACTCTCATAACACACAGAATACTCTTTGCTAATACTAATTCATTAAAACATTTCTAGTAGTTTACTACCTTTACTAGGAATTATTTTCAAACACATCTGAGTCAAGTCCCTGCAGCTTCAACTCTGAGCCACCCAGAGAAATCTGTTTTTTGTCCAAGTTGAGTCATGCTGACTCGAGACAAGGACAATCGCCCTGAGTATGGCTTCAGTTTGATTGTGGTCACTTTCCATTGAAAGCCACGTTGACTCCTGCCTGACAAACCATCGGTGTTTACATACTTTGCTATTTTCTCGGTGACCGAGAGCAGCGTTTCTCTGATAAATGATCTGTTTGTGCTGTACACCTGCAGAGAGCCTTTCCATGATTCCATCATGTTGGCACAAACAGTGTTTCCCGCTGTTCCTGGTCACTGACAATTTAGTGTTGTGACAATATTGCTCCCTGCATGCAGTGATAATGCTCTTCCTGCTGAGTGAAAACTTTGAGTTGCGTCAGTGCCTTACCTGCTCCAACAGGATGAATAGACATGTTTTTTTTCTGATGACAGAAAAAAGCATGACTGCAGGCCACAACTAAAAAAAGAGATTTAATGCAGGAGATGATGAAGCTTAAATGTAGAAGCAGGAAAAAAAAAGCCCTCAAAAATGTACTTCCATACATCTTTTAAAGGGCTGAGACTGTATTGGCTTAAAGGTGACTAAAGCGGAGTAAAACATAAGTTTTGCAAAGGAACAATGAAGTGTGTAAATAAAAAATACAGTATGTCATCACTCTACGCCAGTGTTCCCCAACCTTTAAGACTGGTTAAATGTCTGGGACTATTTTCACGGACCGGTCATTAAGTTGTGGCAGATAAATACCCCTTAATAAAATGAAATTTCCTGTGTTTTGAAATATTTTGCTACCTATAAAATCTTCCTACCCGTATTAAATGTGGATGCACACAACAAGGATTTCTCAAGAGCGCACAGCTTATAATTATCTGCTACCAGACCGGTATAAAAAGTTAGAATCTTGTATCAATGACTCTGCATCATTTTGACTTTATTGTTGTTGTTTTCACTGAAAAAAATATTTCCTAAACAATTATAGTTGCATTATTGATTTCTAGCCATTCTATTTTTAAGTTTATAGGCTGAAATGTGTATGGATCAAGTGTAAGTAATAGCCAGATGGGGCCAAAAAGAAACATAATTTCTCTGCGGGCCGGAACCAATTCACCCAGGGACCGGTACGCAGCCCATTAGTTGGGCACCATTGCTTTACGCTATACGTGGAAGATGCCTCTGCTTAGATCTGCTTGTATGAAGTTGCTTATCGTACATTTTTTCTTTCCCATTATTATGGTACCAGAGCGCAAGTCAGATTTTCCCAATGTTTTTATGTCCTAGATAACATGTGCCAAACTGTGGGCCTGTGGGCAAAATCCAAACTAAGATGTAATTATATTTGTCCTGCCAGGTCATACTAAAAAAGGTCGATATGTCTAAAATTAGTGGTGTATGTTTTATGTAACAGCACAACTCTTTTTTTTGTTGTTTGTTGTCTATGAAAAGGTTTACATTGTACAGTGTATGGGAGTTCTGACTTAAGGTGAAAATTGAGTTACGTTGTACTGTAGGGACCGAACATTAGGTCAATGTGTTGGTACATCACAGACATTGAAGTGAAGTTCTTTACCTGAACTGTATCACAAACAGACACTAATAATCAGTGCAAACAAAACTAGAGATGGACTTTTTCCTCTTTTTTTTCCTCTGTCCTGATTGACTGATGTAAAAATGAGGATGACCAGGCATTGTGGGTAGTCCTAGTCCTCCAAAATATGATGCATACATTATCCTGCACTTGTTTGCCCTTACTGTCACTAATGAGCTGACGGTGCATATCTGTTGAATCTCCTGTTGAGCAGAGAAGATTCTAAAAAAAAAAGAAAAAAATAACACGATAAAAAGACAATCTAAATTCACTAATGGTAAAATGACACTTTTCTGAGGTGCATTGAAGACAGTGTTGAACTGGATTCTGTTGTTGACTGATGCGTTTGTTACCTGATGAGCCTACAATTCTGTTTGCTTATAGCATGGCATTTTGCAAAGCCAGTCTTTGCTTCTCAAATTCTCACTCTCCACCACCAGACTAAGGTCTAAAGTAGATGAACCTAGAAGACGGTGATAAGGAAATCCCAGTAGTGCTTAGCAGCAGTAGGTGGGGGGGTGGGGGTGGGGGGGTGAGAAGAGCAACGCAGGAGATCTGTTGTCTGTGCTGACATCATGAGTAACCAGATGAGAGCCGATTGAAGCAGGAATTTAGATATGAGCGACCAGTGAGTCAGAGGTGTCACAATCTCATGACTTCCATCTTGATGGTAGTGGTTATTTTTTTCGCTTTCTGCTGCACTGACTCCAGACTGAAGAGTTGGTGGCTGCACATATTTTTTTTTTGTAAGAAAATACCGTAAAGTCTCAATAAAATTTAATTTCCAGAGGCAGGGAACAGGAAATGGGAAGCACTCGAAGGGAAGTGAGATGAGGGAGCATGCAGAGACATACACCCCCCACCTCGTTCACTTGGATTCACACTAATCCACAGGTCACGTGAGTGTGAGCTCTGACGTGGGTTGAGGTCGAAGAGTACTCTAATCCATCTGTCTGATAGCGTTGCTGATGGTTGCCATCCAGAGCTCAGTTGCTCTCTTCCACGATCACAGCCTGTTTCTATGCAAGACTCTAATTTCAGACACTTGTACTTGCACCACTGTGCATTTACATCTTGTATCACTGCTTAATTTATATGTACATACCTATTTTCATTCATTGCTGCCAGCACTTTTCATTGGACTGTGTTAAACTGTAAAATATCTCACTTAATTGTTACCTCATAGTTTACAAGCTTTGTAGTGTATACTGTGTACTCCGGTTGCCAAGCAACGGCATTTTGTTGCCAGGCCCACTGCTGTGTTTCTGTGCGATGACAATAAAGGCAGTCTAGGTCTAACCCTAACCCTAATTTTAATGCTGTCAGATATTATAATAAAAATTTCCCTGCCTTGAAAATGTCTCCTATAATTCATAAATAGATTACAATCAAGGGTTGGGTGTTCGGGTAGTCTAATTGACTACAATTAGTAGTTAGTAGCTACTAACACTACTAACATTAATCTACCTAGCTATATATATATATCAGGGGTGTGAAGAATAATCGTATTGGATCGGTTATCGATGATCCAAACGTATCGGGTCAAAAAGCCCTGTTAAAATGCAGTAAAATGGTCCTATGGTTCTGAATTTTTGTCGTGGATCGGTTTCCTGCTCCATGGCCCTGCCCACAAATAGACATTTAGATATAAATGCGACATTGGCTGCTTCCTCCCTAGAGCTCCTTGGAGTGGCAAGCCCATAGACACATTTATATCAGTATAAATATCTTGGGTTAATATTAGAAACACAGATCTGCTTCAAAGGCCATATTGACAAATTTTGTAAAAAAAAAAAAAAAAAAAAATCAAGTCAAATCTTGCAAATGTTTATGCAATTTGAAACGAGACATGGAAATGTCTTAATTGTATAAAACGTGTTTGCATATGTATTTTCTATTGTATATGTATTCTTGTGAAATTGCATTTTCCCCTTTTAAATAAACTAAACTAAATCTAAAAAAGACAAGCAGCAGTATAGTGTAGTTGAAAGCAGAGTTGTAAATTTTTTATTGAAATGAACTGAACGGAATTGGATCAAACCTATCTACAGTATCTATGTAGAATGAATCTATCTATCTATCTATCTATCTATCTATCTATCTATCTATCTATCTATCTAAGAAAGGAAGTTTGATTCCTGGTGCTAATGGTGTGTATAGAACCTAGTCAGAATGTGAGGGCTCTCCTTAGATACTTTGGCTTATGCCATAGTCTAAAATAGTCTGTTTTCACATGGTCCCATGACTGGAGACTGTAGACTTGTTTTTTCCGTGCCCCCACCTTTGCCTGATGCCTGCTGAGAATCACACATTATAAACTGTATACTTATCAGAAGAATATATAATTAATTGTGGTGATGCCACAACCCCTTTATAGCTACTAATTCATCACAGGTCTGTGCTCGTCGAAGACACATGGGCCCATCCTCTAATATCAGTGTGATATACTGATGAGTTTCTGCACCATTTGTAGCCCATGAAAAAACAACACGTACAACATGACCATGTCGAGTGATTCGCCTGTGTTTACACAACACCCACCCACAGGCAGGAAAACGCTGGCAAAAGGCTGTGGCTGTTAGCTGATGAGTGGCCAACGTGCCAAAGTCTTGCCCATTAACCTCTACATAGAACTACATTTTATGTCATCACCGTGGGCCCTTTACTGACTAAGGTTCAGTGATATGAACTATCTGCACATTGCTATCTTGCTTATCTAAAAAATGATTTTAAGGAGCCCTTTGTAATTTAGATAACAACGTTTTTATCACAGGTATTACAGGTAACTTGCCTGTGATTGTGGCGCTCACACCTAGACTAGATGACCTAGAGTAGTGGTCCCCACCCACTGGGCCAGGGACCGGTACCGGTCCGTAGGTAAATCGGTGCCGGACTACAGAGAAATAATTTTTCCTTTTGGCCCCATCTGGGAATTACTTACTATTACTTACTTACAATAGAATGGCTGGGATTCCATCATCAACTATATTTGATTAGGAAATATTTTCTCAGTGAAGACAACAACAATAAACTGAAAATGACACAGAGTCATTGATACAAGATTCTAACTTTCTATACCAGTCTGGTAGCAGAAAGTTTTAGGCTGTGTGCACTCGAGAAATCCTTGTTGTACCCATGCACAGTGAATTCTGGTAGGAAGATTTTATAGGTCGGAAAATATTTCAGAACACCGAAAATTTAACTTTATTAAGGGGTATTTATCTGCCACAACTTAACCACTGGTCTGTGAAAATAATACGGGACTTTTTACATTTGAAAGCCATTTTCTTTTGAAATGACCAATCTGGTCAAAAAATGAATTTGGTCACTTTTGTCAATCCACTGCATTTATCCCAACAATCATTCATGGAAGGCCAAAGAGGAGATTGATGAATGCAGTGAGGGAGGACATGCAGGTAGTCTGAGATAGAGTACAAGATACAGTGCAGACAACAGGGTGAAATTTTAAACATTGATTCGCTATGGAAACCCCTGAAAAAGGGACAAGTCGAAAGAAAATGAAAAATACACGAGTGTAGACGCCATCCAATCCGTTGCGTTTCTTTAAATATCAGAAATGAGATGTTGTGTCTGGGAGCTTGGTAAAAAATGTGTTTCAGTGTAGAATCTTGGATGTGTAAGTCAGTGAGTTATTGATCTCTGACACATGCTGGAATACCATTTTGCACAACTTTACTTGCGGGACTTTGATGCATTAGGTCTTAATTCATCTGTCACACGCAAACTATGTGAAAGAATTGCTCTATTTGGACGCTAACTGTTATAGTAACATATTTAGGCAGCACATGTGCAAGGCATATTGTGGGTTGAAGTTCCTGTTTAATGTTATTTATTAACCAAGATGAGACATGTGTTTTTTTTATTTTTTGAAGCCTCAAACATGCCTGTCCAGTAACAATGTAATGTTGCTTAAATGCAAAAATCGCACCAGCTCTATGTATCTGTAATGTATTAAAATTTTTGAAATATCCTTGCTTGTTAGCTTCTAAGAGGGAATGAGAGCATATTGAGTACTTTAATCCAATGGTTCCCAACCACTAAGCCGGGGGACTGGTACCGGTCCGTGGGCGAATTGGTGCCGTGCCACAGAGAAATAATGTTTCCTTTTGGCCCCAACTGGCTATTACTTACCCATATCAACATTTGAACAATAGAATGGCTAGGATTCCATCATCAATAATGCAACTATATTTGATTAGGAAATATTTTCTCTGAAGACAACAACAATAAACTCAAAATGACGCAGAGGCACTGATACAAGATTCTTACCTTGTATACCGTCTGGTAGCAGAAAGTTATTAGGCTGTGTGTACTTGAGAAATTCTCATTGGGTAGGAAGATTTTATAGGTAGGAAAATATTTCAGAACACCGGAAATTAAATTTTATTAAGGGGTATTTATCTGCCACAACTTAACGGCTGGTCCATGGAAATAGTATGAGACATTTAACCGGTCTGTGGCGCACAAAAAGGTTGGAGAACACTACTTTAAGTCTATATTAGATTAAAGCAATACAATCAGGAAAATGTAAAATGATTGAATTAAAAAAATCCCTGTGGCCTTGATGCTTTAATAGTGTGATTCTAGTAACATGAATATGTAACAAAGGGTAAGGCAGCCAGTAAAAAAAAAAAAAAAATTGTAATCAAGCATAAATAAAAGTTTAAGTTATGTTTGGCACATGCTTATGCAGAAGGCAGTGGTAAACCCTATTCTTGTTTTATCTTACTCTGACTTCGACAAAACATACAAGTTAAAATTATAAAGCAATTATATATATATATAGATATATATATAATATAGCAAAAATTTGGCTTGTCTATTTTCTATGGTGGTTGGTTTGTGAGCGGTGTTACCATTCAGCATGTAATCATCTTAGACAAATAGAGTAGCTGTTTGATGAACTGCCATGGTTTTACTTAACATTACCAAAACAGAGGAATTCCTCCTGCAGTCTTCTACAGTGCACCAATTTCTAAACGGTGCTTTATATATATGACTGAATGAGTTGAGAGCAAGAATAATATATTATTATAATATATTCCCTTGATGCTGAAATGTCAGACAAATTCGTAAAACTTGCGCTGTCTCTTATACACATCTAGATGTGTATAAGAGACAGATCTTAGACAAATAGAGTAGCTGTTTGATGAACTGCCATGGTTTTACTTAACATTACCAAAACAGAGGAATTCCTCCTGCAGTCTTCTACAGTGCACCAATTTCTAAACGGTGCTTTATATATATGACTGAATGAGTTGAGAGCAAGATTAATATATTATTATAATATATTCCCTTGATGCTGAAATGTCAGACAAATTCGTAAAACTTGCAATTTTAACAAATACCCAACTTTGAATGGAATTTTTACTGCTAGCAAGTCAAAATAAAGTCTGTAAATTAGGGGTAGTTCTCTGATTAGACTCCCTTATCTAATGCCCTGCTGGTTTAAACTCTGTGTCAGATTTCAAGTTGGTTAATCTAGTCACTCTGACCCTGATAAAATATCGTGTGTTCACACTGTGACACTTGTCCAACCGCTTTAATAACGCAACTCATACGGCTGCGTAACTCGATGCTGTGGTAAACACCATGGGTGAATAGAGAAGCCACACGAAACATGTGGAGGCCTATTGGCAGCTCACACTACCTGGCAACGTCGAGCTGAAACGTTCGTTCAAAAGGGATTTCGCTCTGAAAAAAAATGGCAAAAATGTGTTGTCTTAGAAAGCAGCTGCAAACAAATGAAGATTAGCTGGTTTTCACTCTTTCACTGTTGTTATTATTATATAAAAATCGTAGTAATAGTTATTATGAATGTGCATTTTTAATACTTTTGACTACATGCTGGCATTTGTCAATAATTATGATTGTGCACTGATGCGTTTACAACCCTTCAGTATAATGTGAACCAAGTGGGAGCTTTTAATTTGTCATAGCTTGTATCCCCCCCTCTTAAAGATATGTCACAGTCATGTCTCTAATTCTAAGTCAAGCTTCTCTACAGCTATTAAAGATCGCAAAGCCTCATCAACGATTTCCACTAAAATCCATGTAGTTGTGTTTGTAGTACATGAGCATTAAACAGTAAAGACACGCTTACAAGGAGAAGGGCAGTAATAGATTGTAGCATTGCTGTTTTTCTGTCATTATTCATGATTTGAGTTGTTCTTGATGTGTGCATAGAAGTGACATACTGGGCTGTTTCTTATATGAGTAGATTTAGGTCATAGATGCTCCACTGTGTCTGGGGAGGGAGTAACATCTGCCTCACAGTAATCTACGGAGCACTGGATGTAAAAATATAATGATGACAATCTATTTTATTTATTTATGGTTTTATGTCATTTATTCCATTGCAAACTGGCTCAAAGAAGAAATGCATCTAAAAGAAGTTTGCACCGAGTGCCTCATTCTACTGAATTTTAACATTTTTAATCACATTGTATACCACCAGTTTCAATGTGTCTGTTGAAACTGGTGCGAGCTTTGCTGGGTCAGGGTTTGAATTTGTGGATCCTTTATTCCATATCGATCCTGTGAGCTCATCGGTGCCCACTGCAGCAACAGCTCGACAACAGGCCTCAATGTCACTTTACCCAACTGAAGCCTAGCAATACAGCTGTCTTTATGTAGTTGTTAAAAACTTTGATTGTCGTGTTTGTGCTGTAGTCTATTCTCGGTACATTTTTAATCACATTGTAGACCTGTTTAGTTGAACATGATGCCAGTGTACTTGCAAGAATTGAATGAGTCTGTCCCTTTTTTTAAGGTTCTGTAGCACTCATGCTTGAAAAGCAAGTTTAAGAAGTAGTAGCTCATTATTTACAGAAAATATAAAGCACTTTTAGGGCAATTAAATCATTATTGAGCTTCTGAAATACACTGGATGATCTTTAAGTGCACTTTAATGTGCCAACTTGATGATCTGTTGTAGGGCAGTGTCCCCCAGCCTTTTATTGTGCCACAGAGCGGTTAAATGTCTTGTACCAGAAATATTTCAGAAATGTTCAGAAATATTTTCCTACCTATAAAATCGTCCTACCCAAATTAACTGTGCATGAGCACAACAAGGATCTCTTAAGTGTACCTATAACTTTCTGCTACCAGACCCGTATAAAAAGTTCTTCTATCATTGACTCTGCGTCATTATGACTTCATTGTTGTTGTCTTCACTGAGAAAATATAAGTTCTTTTGTTGATATGGATATGGATCAAGTATATGTAATAGCTAGATGGGGCCAAAACATTATTTCTTTGTTGTCCGGCACCAATTCATCCACAGACTGGTACTGGTCCCTGGCCCAGTGATTTGGGACCATTGTTGTAGGGAGCATATATGGATCAAGTGTCAGACAGGCTAAGCTTGAGCATTTAATCTTCTATGTTCTTCCTGCTACAGCTTCACAAGAGCCTTAGCGTCAATTTGCTAATTGTTATTTCCTGCTAATGCTTTCTTGTGGCCAGATTTACTGTTTGCATGAGGTTGGACTAGTTACAGTTCTCTGTCCTCAAAGCAAGATGGTCCAGTGAGGTCCTCCAGGTCAATCTTTGATAGACTTTCTATTACAATAAACTGAAAACGACGCATGACGAGTCGTTGATACAAAATTCTAACTTTTGATAGTGGTCTGGTAGCAGAGTGCACTTGAGAAATCCATGTTGTACCCATGCACAGTTAATTCGGGTAGGACAATTTTATAGGTGGGAAAATATTTCGGAATATCGGAAATTCAATTTTATTAAGGGGTATTTATCTAACACAACTTAACGACAATACTATGAGACATAGGCGTAGCCACGGGTGGACCCGGGTGGGCCTGGGTCCGCCCACTTCTCAGTCAGGCCCGCCCTATCCAATGAGAGAGCTGATCAAACTTGGCTATAATACTTTGGGGCACTGAAAAGGTTAGGGAACACTGTACTGTATTCAACAGCGATATGAATGTGAGTGGGATGTTTGTCTCAAAACAGTGTGTTAATCTGATGTGTTAAATCAGTAAAAGTAAAATATGGTTACCGGGTTGCCTTACCCTCATCTATTCACAGCTGCTCTTCACTACACCTCAAAAAACTGGCTGTGGAAGACAGGTTGTGGAAGTACATTTAATATAATGTTTGTCTAGTTTCTAACCTCTAGAGATGTTTTGCCTATTAGTAGCTTGCCGGTTCATGTAAATCATTGTTAGTTATTCTAATAAAATACAAATACAGTCAACTACGTGGACACAACAACGTATTAGCCTAATTTTATTTAAACAAATTACACCCACACAAATAAGGAAACACATTCACTCTCTCTCCAAGTCTTGAGGCTTCCTTCTGTTGCTCTCTCCATCACCTCCTACTGTTGCTCTGAGGCATTTGACCATGTGAGTCAATCACATGAATATGGTTAAATATATGCTAAGAATTGGGGGGCGGGGAAAAACACATGTGAACATTCTTGGCGATGCCATGTCTGATGTTGTTTAGGATTACCATCAAAACTCGTTAAACACATTCTCCATTTTCGCACAACCTCCTACCTTTGCTCTCAGCATGTGTTGACGTCCCTCTTGAATAATAGAGGAGACCGACAAAAGGAAGAAATCTCCAGTGTCTTTGTTCTTTCTACAGTATTCTTTTGTTGAACAGCTGATTAGAACTGCGTGACATCTGCTTTCTGCAGAGATAATTTAATACATATTGAGAACAAGGGTTAGGGACATGTATTGCTAGGAGTTATTAAAGCACCTTCTAGTTTGTAATGCAGCTTTCCCTGCCCATTTACAAGTCACATTCTACTCTACATTGCGCCCCTGCGTAGTTTTGTTTATCTATAATTTGTTATCTATATTCACAGTCAGTTCTGTACTCTGCTGTTTACACTGTCTGTTCAGTGATCCCATAAATAAAGCTTGAGTCATTTATATAACTATGTTACTATAAAGTAGTCAGGGAATGGTAGAGCATTCTTTACTCTTCTTTACACGTCTTTAAGTCACAGCGATGGTGCGTAGCAGGAATATCCTGCAAAATCATTCTATGCAGGGTGAGCGGCAGAATGAGTCATTGGATGAAGACAGCCAGTGTGTGACTTCAGTGGTCAGACTCAGCTTATCCAGATTATCCCCCCTTTGACAGCCACTATGACCAACTGCACACCATACACATCCATCACAGAAGTAGCATAAATTCCATGTCCACATGTCCACAGTAGGAAAGAGTATGTTCACGATACCTTGCCGTTATATTGTGGTATGTCTTTCATTTATTTATTCTCATCTGCTTATCCATTGCTGGGCTCCATATTGTGAGCCTTCCTGTGGGGGGTGAGTCCACTGGAAGTTACAGTATGTGGGTCAGGATTGTCCTATTGCTGAGAGCACCTCAATGGCAACCCGGCAGCTGGTAGATTCGAAAGCAAAGCCTTGCGGACTCATTTTATTCAGCAGTGTGCCTTTCAAAATAAGAGACTTTCTTAAATAAAACACAGGCAGAATCACATTTTTTAGCTGATTTTTGACCAGCTGTTCGTGACCCATTCAGAACAGGTCTGTGACCCACTTTTGTGTTGCAACCCACTAGTTGAGAACTGCTGCTCTAAACCAGTGTTCCCCAACCTTTTTTGTGCCAAGGACCGGTTTAATAAATGGCAATTTTCCTTAAGGTGAACCCCAGGGAACACTGGGGGATCTAGTCATTTTTCAAAATAAAACACTGTTTAGTGTCAAATAACAAAAAACAAAAGTAGTGTAAGTTAAGCGTTATATCTCTGTGGACTGGTACCCCCTAATGGTCTGAGCCCCTGTAGTTTAGGGCAGTGGCCTAGTGGTTAAGGAAGGGGACTAGGGTCTGCAAGGTTCCTGGTTCGAATCCCACTACTCCAAGTTACCACTGAGATGCCCTGAGCATGGTATCGTCCCTACACACTGCTCCCCGGGCGCTCATTAGCTGCCCACTGCTCACTTTGATGATGGGTTAAATGCAGAGGCCAAATTTTGTTGTGTGGTGTGAGTCACAATGACAAAAAAGAAATTTCTTTCTTTTCTCCTTTCTAGTTGGGGGATCACAGCTCTAAACCCAATGTGGTTACTTTCAGGTTACTACACCCTAGCAACCGCTAAAACTGTCTGGAAAAGCTGTTGTTGTGTTACAGGGAGAATGCCTAAAGCTGCCTTTAAGAGCTGTCAACTTGAATTTTCCTTTGTTTTCCTTGATTCATATGTCAATGCTGCTTCTTTTAACATTCTATTTTTCTATATATGAAGAAAAGGGCGGCCTCGTGTTCTCTTTTCCACTTATATCCATAAGCATTTGCTCTAAAGACAAACAAATGTGAAAAAACAATGCAGAGAATGGGCGGAAAAGTCTCTTCATTTCCGTGTCCATAACTAATATGGAGCTTTAAGCCTTTAAATATAGATGTTGGGATTTTCCTGAATTCCCATGAAGGAAATGAGAGTTTCTGTATGTTTTGCCTTTTGCTTAAGGGGGAGTATTTAAAAAAAAAAAGTGCTGTAAAATTATAAGTATTCAAATTTGCTAAGTTTTCTTCAAGAATATGATGCCTTGATTCTTATCTGTTAGCTGCGGACACGCCTCAACAAAGTTGGTGCTGAAGTTGTTTTCACTGTTGGGGTAAAAGTGGAGCTGACCTTTGCAGGAATCACCGAGGTGGCCGTGACAGGAGGGAAGCCATAGTTAGAGGAGCACAGGCAGTGGGGGCTGGGTGTGCAGTGCTTGGGTTAGATACTGTGTGTGAGAAACTGCAGCTTTCTGACCTTAGACACATGACAAGCTGGGAAGATCAAAGGGCGTAGCTGCATGCATTGGTGTTTACAGGAGTGGCAGTGGAGGTACGATAAAAAGAGCAACTTACAAAAACCAGAGGTGAAACAGGGAAGCGCCCTAACATGAAACATCAGATGAATACTTCCCCTATGTGTCATCATTTCAAAGCAGGGGTCTGCAATTCAAATATGTTGAGGGCCACTGTCCGCAATGTCATTTCACCAAAGGGCCGCATCAGCTATCAATGTTCAAAATTTTTTTTTTTTATAAAATTGTTTCCATAGAGCAGATGAGTAGAAATAATAATAAAGCCTCCAAAACACAGAAAAAATGAACCAGAAGGAGTCTGTGGACTAGGGTTAGAGAACTATAAAATTTACCAAAACGCTGCTATATCATATTGTAGTAGAGTACATTTCATCAATCTGTGAAAATACATTTACTGTGATGGTCTGATGTTTAAAAACTGTAAAACTGTGTTGGGTGAAAGCGTATAGTGCAGGCTTGGGCTAACTTTTTGACTCACAATTGGTCCTAAAATTGGAGCAGAAAGATGGATCGTTTGTTTGAACTGAGATAAATGGCATGTAAAAATCATGTAAAAAGACTAAAATCCCACATTTCTAATACCCTTTATGACGTCATCTACTGCTAAAACGCATTATTGCAGGGAAAGGCAGAGGTATAATGATAACATCAATAAATTATTTAATTTGGACAAGGTTGGCGGGCTGCATTAAAAAGCTCAGCGGGCCGCATCTGGCCCCCAGGCCTTAGTTTGCCCATACCTGGTATAGTGTAATGAAGAAGATTGCAATACTCACATTCATCCAGATCAGTGTTAAGTGCTCCCTAAATCTGGTGGGCAACACTAACACTAAACTTTTATACCAAGATAGGGGCCACAAAACGTGGTTCCACGGGCCACAATTTCCAGATCCCTGTTTTAGAGTCATTTGAATACAATACAGTTTTCTTTTTCTAATAACTAGCGCCAGCACACTAGTACTCAAAAATTATTTGATTGCCGATGAAAAGTTAAAACGAGAGAATAGAGACGGGCCCTGAACGAGCATTCTAACGGGAGGGGGATTCTAATACTTCACCTTGACCCTTAGATTTTGTAAAACCATTTGATGTAATTACGAGTAACCTCAGACTAACTGCTGTCTGTTAATTGATAAAGCAGTACGTTCCTCCTCTCAGCTGAACTAATTTGACTGCCTGTCCATTCTTTAGTACACGTGAGCTCACACGGTGCATACCCGTCTCCTCACGACTCCTGAAGCAGCGGGTCGCCCGGGTGCATGGAAGGCACAGCATGCAGAGAGATCCTCTTACCATACAGTACAAGCAAAGTGAAGGCAGACTCTGAACATTCTGGTTGGAAGAATGTTGCTTTATTGAAATGACATAACAGATAAAGTAGTAGCCTTGCCAGGTGTTTCTTTTAAACACCCACACAATTATCGCTGTCAGACTCTGTCTGAAATCTAAAATAAGTTGTTGGCTTCTGCCTTGACTAGACAACTTTTCTCAATCCTCTATTACTGTTCATTTTTGCTATGTGCAAAGAATGACTCCCTCTTTTTATTCAGCCATACAGGTTCCCAAATGATGGCTTTACTTAGAATATTATCCTTCTCCTCAATCACAACAGAATATTCATCACCAGTCAGTGTAGTCAGGGGTCTCAAACATGCGGCCCGTGGGCCATTTGCGGCTCGTGCAACGGTATTTTTTGGTCCCCACCTTGAGGTGAAAGTTGAATGTTAGCGTGGCCCACAAGATTTATATGGGGGATGAATGTATTGCAATGGTGCTTCATTGCACTATTCATTTTCTTCCAATGCAGTATCAGAAAGTAATATAACTGTAATGATCTGGACTTCACATAATCACAATTAAATGTATTTTCACAGATCGATGTACTGTTCTGTACTACAGTATAGCATTGTGGGCTTAACCAATAAATCTATCGTAAGTTTTATATTCCATATATTTGTTCGTCACATTTTATGGTAAATCCTAAAGTTCTCAAAACCACAGACCACACCTTATGGTTTAGTGTTGCATTACAGAGAATCTGTGGTAAATGGATTATTTATTAAATTCTTTAATTTTAATTTTATTTTGTATTGAACACTGAAAGCTGATGTTATTTTCGGTGAAATGATAGTGTGGGCGGTGGCCCTCAACTTATTTGAGTTTGAGACTCCTGGTGGATTATGATGCCATTAACAACATTTTTATCTGCAGAATTTATCATTGAATATATAAAAAACAAGATGATGATTGGGAGGACGTGTACAGCTCCATCCATCCATCCATCCATCCATCCATCCATCCAAGGCTCATCAGTGATCGTTTACATCTGGTCTTAGCTTTTCCTTCACCTGATGTGTTCACGTGTGATCACCGCCTCTATTCATGTTGCCATTTTTAAATCCACTCCAAGCTATTTTTTTCCACTTGCCCTGAAGAATTAAGGTGCTCTCACATTCTCTCAGTGTAAACAGCCTCCATCAACGAGGGCCTCATTACAACCCTATATTGCCCCCCCACCTCCCAAGGTTTCATAGTGCCAGTCGCAAAGGGGTCTGAGGCCTTCGGGAGGTTTGGTCACTTACGTCTGATGTCAATGCAGTTGCAAATGTCAATGGGAGGTCTGCTGACTCATAGGATAGTATTAACCTTTGTATGACTCTTTCCCAGATTGAAATTTGCTCTTTTATGCTCATTGAAAGAATAGCATTATTAAACGCCATTAACCTCATTTGTTACAATCTGTTAATTGATTATTTCAGCCTTGTGTAAGTAATTGGTTTTGGTTATCATCATAGTTTTTTTGATAGGTTTTAAAACAACTTCTTGGTTATGTAACAGTGACTATCAGCAGCCATTAAACTGAAGGAGACAATTCTTTCTAAGATAACTGAGACAAGTCTATTCTAAAGAAATTACGCAGTGAGATAAAGGAATCTTTTGTTTCTTTAAAATACATTTCAAGCTTTAGCAATAATTTGTATATGGTTTCAGAATCCAGTACACCCACAGTGAGAGGAACGCTCTTTGTCTATCCTTGATACTTTGAGGATAATAATAATAATAATAATAATAATAATAACTCCCCTAGGGTGTATCCATCGGGAAATTATGCAATTTACCCATCACAGTAGTAAGCAGCGGGCTGCCGGCTGAGCCAGTATCTGCATCTGATAGTATCTGCCCAATGAATTGTGGTGATACAAATCATAAGGAAAATACATTGTCGTTTTTCTTTTTTTTTTTTTAAATTAAATGGCAAGGTTAAGAAGCACTAGCTGACTCAGCAATAGCTTGTGATTACTGCAGTTGATATTGCATGAAGACCAGAGTTCATCACTTAACACTGACTAATGCTTGGCCTCAAAGCCTGATGTAAATATTTATTTTAAGGTATTGAGGCATAGGCTTTGAACGCAACTGTCGACTGCTGTTGCCCCGATGCATCTCATTGAAGAGCCAAAACAGGGGTCAGATTACTTAATACTGATATATGGTTGTGGTTTGTGGGCCAAAAGTGGTACGAAGGTTGAATCCAGGCTTTGATGGTCCTGTAAAATCTTCATAGTAATTAAAAACACAACAAAAAGGATTTACAAATACACAAAAGAAATAGACATAACTTTTTAAAAATATAAAATGTAAAAATTAGGGGTGTGAATCTTTCACTCACACAACGATCCGATTCAAATCTCGATTCACAGGCTATGATCCGATTCATAAAAATTTTAAACGATCGATCCAGTTCGATCCGATTCAATAAAAATTTGAAACTTCGCTTTCAACTACACTATACAGTTGCCAGTCTTTTTGTTTATTTTATGTAAAAGGGGAAAATGCATTTCATAAACATATGACTACACATGGTAAAATAAGAAAGAATTAGCCAAAGGCTAGTTTTCATCTGTAGTTCCCTGGCCATGATGTAAAAAGGCAGGAAGCACACAATACATACACAATAGAAAATGCAAACACTTTTTACACAATTAAGACATTTTTTCAGCCTTTTAAAGCAGATCTGTGATTCTAATATTAACCCAAGATATTTATACTGATTCACAATTTGTATTTTATCAGGATCAGGTGACACTCTACTTATTTTAGTGAAATACATGCCTACAGTTTTAGAAAGGTAGACAGCATTTCGGTAACCAGATTGTCACACAGGACATTGTTTTGTAATATAACGAGCGATAGATTCAATTATTGCCCTGGACCTTGTCAAGTTATTGCTGAATTGCGGTTGGAAAAACTTATGTATTTTATTCTGTCCACTGCTCTGACTACTGGTCATTCCTGCCGTGCCAGCGTTACCGTCATCGTCACCCAGTCATCAGTCCCACTCTGCCGTCTCTCCGGGTGACTGCTAAGGTTTGTTGGACCTCCAGTGTATTTGATTGTTCGATTTGATCGTTGCTTTTATCCATCTTTCCATCCTTCTTGAAAAAAATCGAATGATGTCCAAACCTTCGATTTTCGAAGACATAGACATGTGTGAATGATGTATGCATGCGTATGGGCTCACTGTTCTAGTAGGAGGAAGCGGCCAATGACGCCTCTTCTTCTAAACGTCTATTTGTGGGCGTGGCACTGGAGCAGGGACCCATCGCACCTTTATACTGCATTTTAACCGATCAGTGCAATATTGACAGATGCACTCTGATCGTGTAGGACACAGATCAATCCAAAATGAATAATCTTCACACCCCTAGTAAAATGTCCAACTGTTATCTATTATTTTCATTAAAAACAAAAAAAAGCTAAGGTCTGTTATATCTATATAATTATATAAAAACCCAGCTTATATCTACCTTAGTTAGCAGACTGCAGGGCTGGAACAACTGGCTGCAGCAGGTCATCTCTGCTGCGTCTTTCGTCCCTGCAGGGGCCGTGCCCTAAATGTGGCTCCAGTCCCAAACGTTCATGGCATTCCTGCTGCCTCAGATGTTGGCTGTGGTCCATGTCCACATTTAACCCTCCCTCAGGGCCCCCCATTATATAATGTCACACAGTGATTCACTGCAGTTTAGACTCACACACATGTACATGTACTCACACACATGTACTGAAAAAACACACTGCTCTCTGTGTCATTGTCACACAGCCTTTTTTAAAAATCTTTTTTTATCCTGAGGATACAAAAAGTGACCTAGCCTGTTAATGCAGCAGAGGAGGCACAAGTGTAGGATAATATTGGAGGAACCACTTGCTTGATGATGCTGATCATCATCTCTAAGTTGCTTGAAACAGGAAAGCTGTACTAGATTTACAGCTGTGACATTTACAGATATTATTATTTTTTTTTAGTTAGTTAGTGTTTTTGTAAACTAGCATGAAGTCACGGCGCCAAACTCAATATATATTGAGAAATTAACTATAAACGTTCATGTTTTCCCTTCTCTCCGGATACAAAATTGTGTATTTCCATGTGGATACACTGAATATGGAACAGTCAAAGCTTATTATTATAGTATTGACACATGAGAAATTGTAATAGAAAGAAATCACACATCAGTTGTATTTGTTTCTTATTCTGTCTCTTTATCGTCTTTTCAGATCATTTTCAATGTAATAAAACCTATAAACCTATATTTATTGTTGGTCATTAAGTACCATTTAATAATAACTCTGCAGTAAGGCTGTGTGACTATTCAGGGCACGGGGAATTTCGCATCTGCACAGTTTTCTTTTCACATGGAGGTAACAGATTGTCTCACCTTAAATAGTCTGAATTACTCTGGGGCGTTTGTCTAGACAGTTGGCCTTTGGTAGCTTTTGTTAGCAATGAGGTGGTTCTCTGGGTCAGCAGGGTGATGAATCCACTTTAACTACATGAGCATGAGCCGTCTAATTTAGTGTCATTGATTCTCTGACACGCGCAGTTTTGTATTGATTAAAGTTTTCTCTTTAAATCTCAGTGATAGAGCAACAGCTGCAAATGTGTTTACATTGTGCTGCTGAAAATAAAAATGAAAAAAAAAAGCCTTGTAGCCTATATTAACAATATAAAGTCATTCTGAAGACAGTTTTCAGCAGGAATGAAATAAACACAGAAAATATGTATTTCACGATCTCATTTTAAAGTGCGAAATTGGACAACTTCCCACGCCACACCTGGTCATCTCGCAGACTTGCAGAATACGTATATAATCAGCGTACAGTGGTGCCTCAGTTTTCGAACATAATCCGTTCCAGGTTGGTGGTCGAGGTCTGATTTGGTCGAGGTCTGAAATTATTTTTCCCATTATTAAGAAATAATTAAGTTTACCATTATTAACAAATAATGGTAAACTCATTAATCCGTTCTGGCCCATGTGAAAAGTTTTTATCAATAAAATGCGTATCTAACCAGCAATTTAGTCCTAAACATGTAGATATATTTTTAATATCTTTTTGTCCTCCTTCGTAATGTACATATTGCCCGGTCTATCTACAGTAATCTTTTCTAAGTCAACGCACAAAAAGAAGATTTAGAACATCACCCAGAGAAATCTGATTTGTCAGCATTGAGTGAATTTACCTCTACCTTACAAGAACGACACCCGTTCTCCATAGTAATTTGATGTGAGAAAATACTCTTTCTTAGAATCTTTTGAAGATTACTCTGTGACTCAGTGTACATTGACAGTGTTGGCACCCCCTCCAGGCCATTGATCACCTTATGAAAAAAGGTCCACAGTACGTGTTTGCGACTCTGTTCTTTTTCTTTTATTTGAAATGGGTCATTGTCACAGCCAGAGACATGGTCAGCCACCTGTCACTTTGACTTCAGCATTGTTGGGGAGGGGTTATTAGGGGGGTGGGTCTTGATTCTCTTTGCAGCACCACAGTGTAACTCTGTCAGTAGTCCTGTCTCTTTAATTGACAAAGAGGAAGGCCAAAGAGGAGATTGATGGATGCAGTGAGGGGGGTAGTTGAAAATGGAGAGAACAGGGGGAAATGGAAAACGTTGATTTGCTGTGAACAAGGTACGAGCGGGGAAAAAGAGTCTTTTGTTTCTGCAAAAGAATCAAGAAGTTCCATCTCTAGTCTTATCTGTTAATCTACTACCCTAAGCTATACATATAGCCCTGTGAGACTAATTGTAAAAGCTCTTTTTTTTACCAATAATAATAATAATAATTTTTACCAATATTTTACTTTCCATTGTGCCATTTATTCCTGCACATTTTTGTGGTACCGATTGCTTCAACCCCACCATTTGTAGCTAAGGGCAACATTTTCAGTTTTGTTTTCCACTTACCAAGTGGACAGCACAATTGAATTAAAAAAATTAATTTATTCTGTTTCTCTTCTTGTCTACCTACTGCTGTAATGTTAAAAAGTAACTCAGAATCACAGTCCTATATACATATATATATATACTGTATAGACATATGCATATATTTAATCATTTGTTTATGCTCCGGACAGCAAATCAAGTTCTTAGTTGTAAGTTAAAAACCTTTTTTAATCGAATCGTGAGCCTCAAAATCAATTTGGAATCGAATCTTGATATTTTCAGTATCGTGCGCCCCGTGTGAACACAATATCTGCAATCAGTAACAGATTAACACTGGGTCAAATCACATGTTTGTCAAGTCAGGCAGAGGAAATCAAAGGCTTCTTGACACCATTGCTTTATGGAAACGCATGCAGTCGGTCACTAGACGGACACACAGAGACACGCACACACACACACACACACACACAAGAAGCAATTGATCTCCCAGTGCATCTAATCCTATTGCCTCGCCCCAGTGAGTGGAGTGAAGAACATTTTGATTAGCTATGCCTAAGTCGAGTCTGCCGCTTGCTCAAAAATGGCCTTTTCGTATTGATGTAGAGAGTGTCTGGGCGACAGCTGTGAGTTGGTCAACATGCTACGTTTACAGAAACGCGGGATGCAGTAGGCTTGCGGGCCAGTTGTAGTTCAGTCCCCTGTCTGATTAGGTTATCACATTCGGTCCTTTTTTTCAAGGCAAACACAGTTACACACACAAAACACTCACACACACACACACACACATTACTAGACTAATGAGGGATCAGCCTTATGGTGACAACGTGATGGGGAGTGGGTTGAAGCATAGCAACCAGACCTTGGGGCAGGATGGATACAAAGATGCTCTTGTAGCCCCCTGTCCCTCTCTTTGAGCTCTTGGCGCTGTGGGTTGTCATGTGCTGCAGTGTGACACCGTGTCTCTCCCGCCTTCCCTCCTCTCTCAGTCTTTAATTCATTTAGTTACCTTATCTCTCCAGCTGATAAATCAGATGTGGTCCTTGAAATTAATTACATCTGTGTGACTTTAATTTAATATTTGTGTATCAGAGTTAGTGCAGGTTTTGCCTAACAGTTTTTCAACAGTGTAGATACAAGGTCAATTTGAGATTCTCTTCATTCACCATCTTAGTCTGCTGGTGGTGGCAGTGGTGGCCTAGTGGTTAGGGACCGGACTTGGGTCTGCAAAGTCCACCAACTGCTAGCTTACCATTGATGTCCACTTCATATCATGACACTGTCCAATCATTGCTCCCCGGGCACTCACTGATCAAGTTGGTGATGGGTTAAATGCTGAGGCCACATTTGGTTGTGTGCAGTGGTGTGGATCACAATAACAAGAATTTTGATTTACTTTTCTTTTGACCTGTTTCTTTTCTGTTCTTTTTTTTTTTGTTTGCATTAGCATATCATGGGGATCAGCAGTGTCAAACTCAAATAACAGTGGGACAGAATTAAAAACAGGGAAAAACTCACAGGACAGACTTAATATTTACTGAGTCCCTGTTCTCCCTTCTATTTGATTTTTTAATTTTTTTTTGCGCAAACATTTAATCTGGAGCAACTCAAGCTTAATTCTATAAAGATTTGTGAAAGTAACTTCGAAGTAATGGAATATTTATATATATTGGTATTTGTTTATTATTTGTAACCTTTCAACTTTTTTTAAATATAAATTGCACATTAACACAAAAACAGCAAAATGTTTGTGATATAAAATAGCGTTACATACATCACATACAGTAAAAAAGAAACTATATGTCTAACTATAAATCTTGGAAAGTATAATAGTAAAGGTACTTTTAAAGGGTAAATCAACATACATTTGTAAGTGGCATTGTGTATGTGCAAAAAATCTCTATATTTGGACCAACTTTAAATGTATAGAACCGCCACGTTGTGCTTTTGCTTCTACTTTAATATTCAGAGAAAGTTACTATGAGGATCTGTCGACAGAATTTTTATGGTTTGTTTGACTGTGGTGCTGATGACAGGTGTAGTGTAAAGACAAGCACTGACGTTGGTTTGAATGGTGTGTGGCACTTCAGTTTCCTCACAGGAAGTTGATGCTTACGTTGATGAATGGCAGTTTCTTTTTCACTTGGAGGAAGGAGTGGGTGACAGCAGTTTATGGTTAAAGTCTTCTTGTGTGTGCGGATATTGCACAGATCTTTTTAGGTCTTGTGTGAAAACAAAGTCAGCTGGGCTTTAAAACATACCGTAATTGCCCTTTCTGAGATTGCTGCATGTGAACTGAAAAAGAAATATGACTTTGGACTATTATGTAAACTGCAACAAAATTCACAACACAGAGAAAATGACCTGAGGTTTTGTGGTTAGCACACCTTCAGAGTACAAGCATTAGTTAAGGTACAATAGAGAGGTGAGGTTACAAGGAGTAGAGGTAGTGAAGGGGGTACTGTAGTCAGCAGGGGTCAGCTAGCTTCAAGCCAGGGGATCAGTGTGTGGGGACTATACAATGCTTGGGGCACCTCAGTGGTAACTTGGCGGAAGGGGGATTCGAACTAGGTACCTGGCTTGTCAGGAGTGACCTGTGATAGGAGAGTGTCGGCTGTGAAAGGAAAGGTTTACAAGACCAGTCATGATGTATGGATTAGGGTTTAATATTTTTCCCAAAAATGACAAAAATCAAATCAAACAAGCTATTTCCCTGGAATCCCGGGATTTATTTATTTATTTTTTTATACTGTATCCTGTGCAGTGGTGGGCTGTCAGGGCCAGCAAGGCCTTCTCTGCTGGCCTAAACAAACTCAGAAAAACACATGTTTTTATAAATATTTTTAATAAAATGTTATTATGTATCATTATTAAGACAAAAATCGGTTTTTACATTTTGAAAGTTGGATTGAACATTTTTCCAATCATATTTCAGCTATCTGGTGTTGTCAGGTTCCATGAAATCTGCCATGGCCTTCAGAATCAAAAGTGAAGGCCGTGTCTTCTGTGAGTGAATGGGCACGGCTGACTCAGTTCACAGCGCTCGGCGCCATTTAACGCGCTTGATTGGGACCTCGGACCATCCAGCATACCCTACCTTAAAGCCAACACATACCTGTCCCGTGATTGGATAAGCTGCCCCAGGAGTCTGACAACGGCATCTTGGGACATATTGAATCTGATCTAGGAGATTTGCTGGCTACAGACTGACTGTGGATTGTGTCATATTTTTGGCTAAACAAGAACTTTCATGTTGGGAACACGATAACAGCTCCCAGTTCTTAAGCAGAGGTAACTACATGGAACTTCTTTCTTTCCTTACTGAAGACGACCCAGACTTGCAGTACCACCTGTCCACTAACAAAATAACCTAATTTATGCGATGTGAGACGTGATGTGAGACGAGATAAAAGTGGGGATCAAAAGTCCGTCACTGCAACGAAACCACAGATGTGGAGGGACACGTAATGTGACGTCCGTTGGTGTCCAGGAGCGTTTTGTAAAATTTGTGGATGTAACCAGGGGCAGACGAGCTGATCATCTTGCCAATCTTATTTAAAAAGTTTTTGGGTAATGTAAATTTTCTCTGGATAAAGTGGCGGCGCAGTGTTACGATGGCACAGCAGTGTGCGTCTCCCTCACGTTGCGCCAACACTATCGCAATATACGTCTCGACTGGTGAATGCAGTCTTTGAGAAGCAAATTGTGCTAAAGGAGTTATTTGATCATATATTAGAACACCACAAAGAGTATGATGAAGACACTGGGCTGTTTGTAGATGGATTTATCGCACGTCTGAAAGATTTTGATTTTAGTTTTATGATCAACGACGCTTCTGGTAGTGCGATCTTCGCACGCACTACCAAAAACTCCACGACAGTATTCTGGACAATATTTTTTTCCCAGAAATGGAATCAATTTTCATCCTGTAATGCATGGCATGGCAGATTTTGAAGGGAGTGTTTTAAATGTCGATACGCCGGCATATACACCTAGTGGGTACGTAACAAATCGTCAACAACTTGGCCATTAGCAGAATTAAAGAATGCATTATTTTAAATATTCTGGAAATTAAATGTTTCTTGATGAGCCTATATTAAGGCTGATATAATGTGCATGTGTGAATTCTCGAGTCCTGCTGCCATGCTGATGTTATTATGAGGCGTATTAATTTGACGTCACAAAAAACGATGATGTCACTGAATGCCTGCAGTTGAAATGCACGGCCCGCCACTCACCCTGTGTACATAAAATTGTTGCTATCGTAGGCTACAATTAGTGATGCAATACAATAGGTTCCATCGCCACAGCACCCACTAAGGCTCAGCCACTTGCGCTGTCGTGAGCGACATCTGCTGCATTAATATAGCAGGTTCGTGGCCAATCATTATAGCCTAAATAATATTTTTAAACAACTCCAATTTTAAAAGCGAAATATTATAAAGCAAACTAGCTCATGATCATTTCTTAATACATTAGGCATGTATCTGTATTAGGCATGTTAAATTCTCTTCTTTTGTTCAGATGCCGTTTTAATAGCTGGGTAAATATAATGTATTGTTACTATGGTGTTGAGTAGTTTTTTCCTCAGCATTGACTGGAGTGGGTGAGACGCGCTAATATTTTCCTTTGTAGTGTGATCTAGAGTTGACGTCAAAAGTACGTGCGAATGTGAGAACAGCTTTGGAGATGGAGCCAAGGTTGTTCCCTCTCTGTTGGAAAAAAAGAACCACAATAAAGATGAAAGAGAATGACAACTGGTGATATGTCAAATGTTGAGCCAATGTGAAATTTAAATCTTTGCACTGATGTGCGTGCAGGGCAATAACTACCGCACAGTGGACAAAATATCCTGAAGAATAAGCTGTACAAATCAATACCATACCTAGAATCAGTTGGCACCTTGTTCAAACCTCCTCTTCCTGAAAAAAAAAAAAACTTTTAAAGGCAAATAAAAGGAACGTTTTAAATGTTGCCATATTGAGCTTGATTTACTTACCAACCTTTGTTAATATAGTGAGCTGAAGACATGTGTGAACTACCCATTTATCTGTCTTGATAGATGTCTCAGTCTCAGTCATCCAGGTCATTCAATCCAAAATTAGTTTCTTCGAGGGCTACTGGACATCGTAGGTTTCTTGAAGATGTTTCACCTCTGCATCCAAGAGGCTTCTTCAGTTCTAACCGACTACCCAGAGTCCTGGTATTTAACCTCAAAGCAGCTGCATACCTGGTTGTTGTAGAAAAATACTTCTACGTCAACCTGGAGAAACCTTCTCTCAACAGAGGGGGAGGACTAAGACAATCTTTCATCCACCTATAATGTTGTATTTTAAGTTCTCTGCCCAGAAGATTCTCTTGTGAGCAGACCAGGGAGCCACCACAAAGAAGAAACCCCCCACAGCTCCATTCACACCTCTAACTCATACAACATACAGCTTATCTGGAACAGGGTGTGACACATCACACTGTGCACACTGTGGCCACACACACCAGTATCAAACCAGGGATCACAACAAGTTTATTGGCTTTAACTCTTGTGTGGAGTTCCGGTCTGTGGGACCCGTTTTCAATTTTTATTTAAAAAAAATATATAATTTTTCAAACTGAGACTCACTGACTTTGGCTCATTTTCTGTGAAGAACATATATCAGAATACATATTCAATTACCACATACCATACAGGGTTACAGGGCAGTGGCCTACTGGTTAAGGAAGCGGTCCGCAAGGTCCCCAGGTCGACTCTCCCTACCTCCAAGTTAGCACTGAGATGCCCTGAGCATGGTATCATCGCTACGCACTGCTCCCCGGGTGCTCATTAGTTGCCCACTGCTCACTTTGATGATGGGTTAAATGCAGAGGCCAAATTTTGTTGTGCGCTGTGGTGTGAATCACAACGTCACAATGACAAAAAAAGGAATTTAACCTTCAATCTTTAACTATACACCCTGTACACATTTCTATTACATGTGGGTGCACGCGTGTGTGGTATACAGAACATCAATCTCCACACTTCTATTGGACCCGGACATCTTATATGTAGATTTCTGTTTTACTTTGGCTTTGTGAGTGGATGTGCCACTGCACATTTGTTTCGCCATAATTTAGTCTATGCTCTATGCTCAACCGCACTGTTAGCTACATGCTAACCTGTTAATGACATTGATTGGCTGCGTAAGTAAATACGAGTGAACCGCTTCACATCATGGCTGGACAGTGTTAGTTATTGTTTTACTAAAGTACCGCTTGTTGTCACATGCCAGTCAGTGAGTTACACGGCAAAATGGTTAAAAAACAAAGTCTTATTTGTTTATTTTATTTACACTTCAGCTCGGATTTTATTTTATGTGCTGAATAGATTTGCTGTGATTTGCTAGATTTTGCATACATGGGAGAAATGTGCGATTGTGCAGGCGCGCAGCTTAGACGGAACATTGACCAGGACTCCCCTGTAGTCATTAAGAACTGAAGAAGCCTCTTGGATGAGAGGTGAAACGTCTTCAGGAAACATACTATGTCCAGTTGCTCTTCGAAGTAACTAATTTTGGACACTTGATATATGAAAACTCATATATCAAGTATATATCATACTTTTGACTTATACGCTGATACATTTGAGTTTTTATGTAAAATAAATCAGTATTTGAGAAGAGACTTCTTAATAAAACACAACATTATGAAACATTATTAATCTAATTACCTCAACGTTGTCTCCCAGCAACAGGTGTCAGGTGTGTATATATGTGTATATATATATATATATATATATATATATATATATATATATATATATATATATATATATATATATATATCAGAACATTTATTTTTATCCAGTTATCACAAAAATAAAAAGTACATTTTTGTAAATCGATTTGAAAATATTCATATGGCAAGAGTATATTTGTGGTTGTATAAAAATACATCAATCTATCTTAAAACCTCCATATACAGCCTCATCCAAGCCGGTAGTTTTTTTAAAATCTGTGTTCAAGTGGTCTGTTTTGTTAAAGAAGAGTCATAACAACATGAAGGAGGCAAGTATTTTGTGTTGTAACACAACTTGATGTGGGCTGTAGGTCGAACAGGCCTGGGCAGTTATTTTGACTCAGGGGCGACAGGTGGAACTAAAATTTACCAGCGACGTCGCGATTAGAGACTTTAAGCATTTGTGTGAATAATAAATGATGAGTAAAGTATTTAATAAAGACTAAAATGTGCCAATGCTTTTAGCCTCTTCTAGACTATTGGAGAAGGGATAGCTTTGCAGTTAAATGCCAGAAGGATAATAATAATATTAATTAGCAGTATAATTTGGACAAGTTTGGCAGGCTGGATTTAAAAAAAAAACAAATGTGCTGCATCTGGCCCCGGGCCTTAGTTTGCCAAGGTCTGATGTAGACATTTCACTTTCAGGAGATCATTGACAGTCTCATGCAGTGAAACCAAGGCCTACTTCCCTCTGCAGTGACACACAGGCAGGACCTTGAGAGTTTTGCAGTCACAACTTTCCAGTCGTACTCCCTGAATTTTACAAGTATTGCTTGTTTGAGCTTGCGGGTGTTAGCCTGAAGGATAAAGGCAGGCAGAAATCTCACTAGGCTTGTGCAGAAGAGGCCTGTTTTTGACAGCAAATAAAGATACTCACATATTTGTGTGAGACTCACCCAGCATGTGTGTTCCTCATGTTTTCTTTCTCCAGCCATTATTGATATTGGGCTCAATCTGTACTTCAGCTTCCACTTTGGCATTTTGTAGAGCAGTGTTTTTCAACCTTTTTTTTTGAGTCAAAGCACATATTTTTTGGGAAAATCTCAAGGCACACAACCAGATGGAAATTTTTGAATTTCCCTGTGGCCTTTATTAACAATGAAATTGCAAAATTGGATAATTTCACACTGCACACCTGACTATATCTCGTGAAACACTAGTGTACCAGTGCACAGTGGTTGAAAAACACTGTTGTTGAGGATAATAACCAAGGTTACGATTGAGGAGCTAGGAAAAAAACCCCATTAACTCAAGATTTTTTTAACTTTGTGCATGCTTTATCTCTGGTTTCAATCAGACATTTTTTTTCATTAAAATATGCCTGCTTGTGTTTGTGAGTATATTTGTTTAGGAAAAAAAAAAACAACCAAAAAATAGAAATATCCGTGAGTAAATGTGTTAATCAAAAAGTCCTGACTTTTTTGTTTTTGTTTCTAATGGCTTTTTAACCTGAATCTTTTACCCGCACTCTGTGTTCTTCTCTAGTCAATGCACAGTAGCTTTATCACGTGGGCTTTTTATCAGTCATGACACAAGAGAACAATCCTTGTCTATTTATCAAATTCCTGGATATCACAATTCAGCAGTGAAAATTATCTTTATTCTCCTGCTTTTTTTTTTTTTCCTAGTTGCGTATAATGGAGGTATTAAATAAAACCCGATGTTAAACCCTGTATAGTGATCCCATTTAGTAGAAAAATAACAAACGTTTTTAAAGGATGTATTAGACTACGCCGACCTGACTGTTGAGTAAAAAAAAATGCATTTTTAAGCGAAAAAGTTTGAAAAACAAAAAAAAAAGGAACAGGATTTCATTCATTCCACCCCCTCTTTATAATGTTTAGGATGTTGTGAATATAGTAGTCCTTGTTTTAAGATAACTTCCTTAGAGTGTTCAAGGTTGACTCACTTCCTCATTTTGCTTACCTCCATGCTCTCTCTCTCTCTGTCTCTCTCAGGTTTGAGGTACTCATCTGCAGTTTCCTGCTGTTACATGGTGACAGACCTGAAAACAAGAGGTAAGGTGAATTTCATTGACATACGTTTTATTGTGGAAATCTTTAGAAACATCTGTTTATCTGAGGAATACATTGGGTGAGAAATGTAGCACCACACGTTTGAATTTTTCAGTCTAATCGCAGCCTATCTCTGGTTTAGTCCAAGGCACTTGGATGTTGTGGTTTAGTCAGAGTGAAACAGATGCTGGGAACTGCCTTGTTCTGCTGTGTGGACGTAACACCCAGGGCATAAGACTTACCAAAAGACAGGAAAATAAAAAAAGTGAATACCAGTTGCTTTGCCTTTTGATTGGTCACAAGAAGCAGCATGGCAATGGGCATCACAGACAGCGAGGATAAGTAGGTTTCATGCATTTCCTTTTTGATCTGCCTTCCGATCAGCTGATAGTTCGAGCAAGATGCCGTCACAGATAGCAAAGGATGTCTTCTTAACACATTGTAAGTAATCTAATTCAGTGATCCCAAACCGATGGGCCGCGGACCATTACAGGTTCACGGAGAAAAAATGCTTTCTGTTATTTGACACTGAACAGTGCTTAACTTTGAAAAATGACTAGATCCCCCAGTGTTCCTTTATTCAGCCTATCAAAGAGTACGCATTCCCTGTCTGATCGAGGAGGTCCACACTGTAGTGGTTCTTAAATGAGGCCATGAAGCTTTTAATACTGCTTTTCCACTTGGAGGTTGTGTTCTGCGATAGAAAACAAATGTGAATAAGTGAGTATCAACTGTGTATGCTAACGTAGTTGCATACATAGTCAATAAACATTGATAATTATACTGATAGAATACGAGTTTTAGGCCAGACATTTCTTTTTTGTAATGAGTAGTATTTATCTGCTACACTTTAAAGGCTGCTCTGTAAAAAAAATTGCCGACATTAAACCTTGGTCCTTGGTACAAAAAAAGGTTGGGCAACACTGATATAATTCATGAACACTGGATTCTGTTTCCAACGAGACTCTGAAGCAACAACGAAGCTGCATCATTTGCGTCCGTTATAACATTGATTGAGAGCAAATGTGAGCTGATAATTAGGATAGCCATAAATTGAGTGATTTCAATATTATTTTTTAAATATAGACACTTGGCTGTTTGAATGCACAATACCGCAACAGTCAACACCCATTTTACTGAAACCATCTGCTCTGATTTATGGAGCCAAAAGTTTACAATGGCATCTGAACCAATGCGGCCGCGTCATGTCAGTGAAATATTTCCAAAGTGCAAGGTCTGAGCCATCTGAGGGCTTTTTGTCTGTAAAGGCTTGGAATGCATAAAAAGAGGTTCTTCTGGACACTATAATCCTGTTTTAATTTTGTTGCTCTAATTTTGAAATCTGCCACACTATTGGACTGTGTCCTTTTATCATGTGCTTTTGAACCGTCATAATTTCTTCTTTGTAAGTATTTTTTCATCGTATTCAGAATGGAGCTCAAGGAAACAGATGAAAGATAAAGGATGGTCACCAGTGATACATGTGGTGCACAACAATGTTGAGAACAACACTTTTTGCAGACACCAGATTTGCCCGATGATCAGATTAACCTTTTTCCATAGAAATAAAGTGAGTCACTTTCAATATATACGTTTTACAAATCAAGTGTTAATAGAAAGTCCTGGAATATATATATTAACTTTATAAGAAACTTACCCTTTGAAAGAAAGTTTGCTAGTGTATGTCTTTATACATCAATTGTAAAAAATAAGAGATAAAAGAAAGACAGAGGAATGGACACAAAAAGAGATAACTTGTACATTTGTTGGTTCTAAGACAAGTTCTTATTTCCAAGAATGACGTTTAGTGGCTAGCCCTGTCATACAGTTGCGGGGAGTCCCACATTAGGCAGCGTAAATCACCATTCACATTCACCAGCGATGCACGGGTGATGCCTTGTGCAGGCCATGACAATTGACAAAGGGCACCAGACCAGCCTATCCACCAGCATCTGCCTTCGTCGCTGCCTGTATAGCAAAATATTTACTTCTACACACACACACACACACACACACACACATATATGTATATTTGTATGTATATATTTTTTTCATTTATATATATAAGTCACCAAGTCACCCCTACATTGTTATTTAACCTCCCCAGACTGTTTTACCCTGGAGAATGTTAATATATATCAGACAGATTATATATATATATATATATATATATATATAAATTAAGTACAAAATCATGAATAGGAAAAGAACAGGAGTACTGATGCAGTCCTGGATGAAGTGAAGACAGTGCATGTTTTTTTTTTCTTTACATGAGAAGGAAACTGCACTTAAGGCAATATGTAGTTTACAAAAAAAAATATTCCAGTCATTCACTGTGCGTTTCTCAGTGAGAGAACTGTACAAGATGTTTGCGTGTATGTGTGTGTTTTTGCGTATGTACACCCAGCCGGTGTGTGCTTTTTGTTCCATGACAGCTGTTCTCAATACTCAATACTCAAGTGAGCGCAGATACCATTAACTAAGACTCTCCTTATACTAGTATGAGCCGCCACTGAGGAGAGAGAGGAGAGAACAGAGGAGCAGCGACATATTGTCAAGAAAAATAGTAAAGAAAAATAAAGGCTGTTTACTTTCATCAGTTTCAGCGTTTAGGTGACATAGTAGTGTGTTTAATTAAGATAAACCTTTTTTTTTCTTTTTACTTTCCGGTTAGACAACACACTTTTTATCAAGTAAATAATATTTCAAAAAAATAATAATCAAATAATCAAAGAAAAATTCTAAATATAATTTGTTTTTTTTATCTGTAAAACCTCACAATATAGTGAAACTCTTACGAGACTGAACTATATTTTTTATACTTATGTGTGTGTATATACAGTGTATATATATATAAACTGCATATATATATACTGCATATATATGTATATATCCTTTCTTTCATTCATACATTTTCATCTGTTATCGGTGAATCACACTGCTCCATACTGTCAGCCTTCCTGTGGGTGGTGAGCCCATTGGAAGCCATGTGGGTTGGGATGGTGCGATGCTCAAAGCACAGCGGTAGCAACCTCGCAGCTGGTGGATTCGAACCTGAAACCTCACAGACACAAATCTCCTTCCTTAACCGCCGGGCCACCACTGCTGCCCCTATGTACTTTATATAAAATGACTGAAAGGAAGTCTTTGTCTGAGTAACTGTAATTCATTGAATACATATCTCTGAAATATAACATTTTGACTGCGCACATTTTACAATAACCATCTGGTTTCAGTGTCGAGCCAAAAGTTTATCAGATCTGCATCCATGTGGCCACTTTATGTCAGTGAAATATGTGCAAAGTGTCAACCCAGAGCCATCTGAAGGTCTTTGTCGTCATGAGTTTAGAATGTATAAAAGAAGTTATATTTGGGTGTATGTCCGTTTTTGACCGAGGAGAGGACCGGTTTTAAAAGATGGACAAACTGTCAACATCTTTGAAACGGTTAGCAGAAAAATGGCGATTACCTGGATGTTAATGTGGATATTGTAAACTACAGGTATGAATGAAAGTGTGTTTGGTACAAACACACTCACAAGTAGGACGTTGGAGGCAACCAGGGCCTTTGATAGTACACACAAACACACACACACACCTAAATAGACACACACTCATTTACACCACAAACTTCCTGCGTTTACTCATATCGCTGTGGGCTTTACTGACAGTGACTGTGCCACTTTTGAGAAGACTCTGTAGGTGTTATGACTGGAAACGTTTCTCAGCGACCCAACGTTACGTCTTCATCACAAAGACACAGGCACGCATTCAATCAGAGGTTGTTGTTTGGCATCTTCAGAGGGAAAGCACATGACGCCAGATCATGTGTTCTGAGCTTTATTTGTAGGTTTTATTTCACTGTTTTGACTGTGTTGGCGGCGGCTTCTAATTGGCTCGAGAACTTACGTGATGTTGGATTTAGCAAATTGACTGTGCACATTTCCCGACAGTCATTCTATCCCTGGACTGACGATCGACCACAAGCCCACCGTGCAGTTCTCACTTACAGTTAAGCATTTATTGAATTTTGATGTCGTACAAAGTGTGAACATGTTGATGAACGTTGGTAGCAAACAAAACTCATACTCACGAGTGCTATATTTGACCAAGGGAAACTAATGAAGTTAACAGGGGTATGTTTGCTGCTCAGCTACACTGCCTGGCCAAAAAAAAAAAGTCGCCACCAAAAAAATGGGTCATACACTCTAATATTTCGTTGTATCTCCTTTAGCTTTGATTACAGCACACATTCTCTGTGACATTGTTTCAATAAGCTTCTGCAATGTCACAAGATTTATTTCCATCCAGTGTTGCATTAATTTTTCACCAAGATCTTGCATTGATGATGGTAGAGTCTCCAGTAGAGATTCTCAATGGCGTTAAGGTCTGGACTCTGTGGTGGACAATCCATCTCATGCTCCCTGAACCAGTCTTTCACAATAAGAGCTTGATGAATCCTGGCATTGTCTTCTTGGAATATGGCCGTGCCATCAGGAAAGAAAAAATCCATTGATGGAATAACCTGGTCATTCAGTATATTCAGGTAGTCAGCTGACCTCATTCTTTGACCACATACTGTTGCTGAACCTAGACCTGACCTCCAATGGGAGACTCGTACCTATTTGCTTAGTTAAATCCAGGTGGCGACTTTTTTTTTCTGGCCAGGCATTGTATTTTGTTTTATGAAGAAAATGTTAAAAAATATGTTATACCTGGCTTTGACAAACTTTTTTACTGGTCATAAGCAGAAAGAAGAAGAAGATTTTGTTAAGATGAAGAATTTGCTCTTATGACTGCACAGCTGATTTAATCCGTCCTATCGCTTTCCGGTTTTTCCCCTTAAAATTGTGCAATTTTTTCACAAGTTTCCCTTCCTTTTCAAACTTTTTCTGGAAGCTTTATTTTCTATTTATCATAGAGCCACTGGGTTTGCAAATATCACTGGGTTTGTCTTGTTCTAACTGTCTAGTAAGTGCAAATTTCTTAACAGTCTTGACTGCTGATTATTATGGTTCCCTGCTAAAAGTGTCTCTAGGAAATAAACAACTGTCTGTCACACTTGACATTTTCACAAATCTAGGATTTCATGTGGTGGACACAACAACTTATGTCCTAAGTTAAGTCTTATTTGCTCTGCTGAATGGCATGTTTTGCTTAAAGGTGCAGGTTTTATCCAATGCATTTTATGAAAATTAAATGAGTTCTTTTATGTTGATAAGAGGTCTTCTTCTTTTCCTTTTGGCTTTTTCAGGGGTTGCCACAGCGAATCAACCTTTTATTCATCTCTCCCTGTATCTTCTACTCTGACTCCAACTACCTCCATGTCCTCCCTCACTGCATCCTCCTTGTCTCTAGCCCCATCTCTAGGATCATTCTTTACCAATCATTCTTTCTTTTGTCCAGACCATAGAAATCTGGCTTCTTTAGCTTTTTCTCCAAACCTTCCTATCTGTGTTGTCCCTCTAATCACCTCATTCCTGATTCTGTCCATCCTTGTCTCTCCTAAAGAGAATCACAGCATCTGTAACTCCTCCACCTCCAGCTCTGCCTCCTGTTTTCTACCTATTCCCAGAGTCTCTAATCCATTGATCACGGGCTTGTCTCACAACCGTCCTGTAAAAACCCTTTCACCTTAGCTGACTCTCTTCTCTCACAGTTCACTCCTGACACTTTTCCCATCCTGCCTGCACTCTGTTCTTCTCTCCTCCACAGTCTCCACTTCTCTAAACAGTTGATCTTTGTTATCTAAACGCGCCTTCTCCACCTCTGCTCATGCCGCAATGTTTTGTTTGATGTCTAATGTCTTTGTAGGTTTTACGTCATGCATGTTACCTAATCCAAAAATAGTTACATTTAGGACAACTGGACGTAGTAGGCTTCTAGAACGCATTTCCCATCTCAACCAAGAGGCATCTTCAGTTCAGTTTAATACCCAGTGTCTGTGTTTTGCTCTCCGGTCTGTCTTTGTCCAGATTAGAGACATTAGACCAAGTGGAGTCAGCTGTGGGTCTTCGCTGTGGCCTAGAGGAAGTGTCTCTGTCACTGGTGTGATTTGATCTTGCTCAGGGTTTACCTCTTTGGCAAGGTATCCAAAGGTAACCCGCTGTGCAGTGTGATTTGTGTGGCAGTTGTGGAGATTGCTGCCCCTGTAACCCAGTATAATAAGTGGGTGAAAATGGATGGATGTTAGCCGTGAGTGTTACCTGAGCCAAGTTGACAAAAGTTCAGGACACAGCTGTTGCTGCTCCTCACCCTTTCTCTCCTCCTGACTCCTGACCCATATTACTGACTGACGCCCTCACTTTGTTACCTTTTTTTTACTCACGTTTCTAACCGAATTATTGTCCTTTAAATGTTTCTACATACTTTATTACTCACCCACTCAATTATTTACTTTACTTTCCTAAATGTTTATCAGTGCAGAGCAGAAAACGAGTCAAAGGCAGTGAAATCAGGTGATCTCAGGACACATTCCTCCACAACTTCTTGACCCTAATCCCTGTCTCTCTATTACAGGGTGTTGAAGATGTCAGTGTGGATCCAGGCCCAGCAGCTCCAGGGAGATGCTCTGCACCAGATGCAGTCTCTGTATGGCCAGCACTTTCCCATCGAGGTGCGACATTATCTGTCCCAATGGATAGAGGGTCAGCTGTGGTGAGTGTCCCCGTACACAAATGTTCACGAGGGTAATGAAATGTTTGTCTTCTGTGTTTGTCCATTTGGAAAGTCTTTTGGTTTCATTTGTTCTTTTTTTTTTTTTATTAAAGTAACCAAAGAGGTTTGTGTGTATTCTGTCTGTGTACTTTAGGGATGTCATAGACCTGGAGAACCCACAGGAGGAGTTCAAGGCCAAACGTCTGCTGGACAGCCTGATTCAGGAGCTGCAGAACAAGGCTGAGCACCAGGTGGGAGAAGACGGCTTTCTCCTCCGGATCAAACTTGGACACTACGCCAGCCAGCTTAAGGTACGTCAGTGAAACATAGACCTACACCTGTCAAAGGCCTTAGCTTATTAATAACAGTTACCAAGTATTTAAGCTTTTTTAGGTTATGACACAAGGCCTCACAAGAGTCATAACTATCCTGTTCAAAGTCTGGTCTGGTGCAGCAGTCACAGAATTAATGAAAATCTATTTTTATTGGGTGGCAGAATGAATATCAATGGTTTCTGTGTCAATTTTTATAAGTTTGTCTATTCATGAAAACATATTGGATAAGATGTAATACATATATACAAGCTGTTAATGTCAAAATTGTGGATTTTAAAAAGTATTTTTCTTTGTCAGTTTAACTAGAATATTAGTACAAGCAATCACTGAAGTAAAAAACAGCTCATTTCCAGAGAGCCTTTTTTGGTGAGGAATTCCTCCATTATTGTTATATTCCATTTCTTCTTTTTTTACAATATTTCACTATTGTTGATATTTCTGAATTAGTTGATAATAATGTGTTAGCTTAGAAAAATATCTTCTGTGTGCTTATAGTGTATGTTGCTCTTCTCTTGTTGTGCATTTTAAGCTAAATTGAATTTTTATCGTTAGCATAAAGTGATTGGGGAGGGGACTTGGGTCTGCAAGGGTTCAGGTTCTAATCCACCACCTGCCAGATAGCCACTGATCATAGCACGGTCCTGACCCAACTTCATGTGGACTCACGATCCACAGGAAGGCTGACAGTATGGAGCAGTGTGATTTGGGTGGCAGTCGTGGAGACTGATGTTCCGCAAGCAGGCAACAGATAAGAAGATGAAGATGAATGAATGAATGAAAGTTGTTGGTTTTTGTTAAGTCAGCAGAGTTCAGGTGACTGGGGCCTCTAATCGTATTGGTTTGTGTTTCAAGTTGCCTCTGACTGATGAATGCTGGACTCAATGTCTTTATGTCAAAGATAAAAGAAATCCATAGTCACCACAGAAGCGTCATTCAGAGAGACTGGGTCATAAACTCTTGACTTCCTCCTGCTCAGGCTACAATTCCGTCAGAGGTTTGATTTGTTTCTGGTGTAGCAGTGCGATAAGCAGGTTGTTTGAAGGAGGAGTTGCGTCATTTCTAGGAAAAGAAGGTTGCAGTGGACAAAATGTTTAGGGAAGTAGTTGATCTGCTGTGACGAAAAAAGAAATATAGCACAAGTGAAGCCTTTGGTCACCAACCAACACAGATATTTATGACATGTCTCCTGCTAACAGATCCAATCTCCTCTGTTTACCCACAGTCATGTCTCACATTAGGCAGGGAAATGGGGTTGACCAACCAGAAAATAAGAAAACTGTCTATCTATCTATCTATCTATCTATCTATCTATCTGTCTGTCTGTCTGTCTGTCTGTCTGTCTGTCTGTCTATCTATCTGTCTGTCTGTCTGTCTGTCTGTCTGTCTGTCTGTCTGTCTGTCTGTCTGTCTGTCTGTCTGTCTGTCTGTCTGTCTGTCAGTCAATGTGTCTTTCTGTCTGTCTGTGTGAAAAAAAAAACTTAATTTACCACAGTTTGTCAAAGGGTGTTTTAATGAGAACTACTAAAATTAATTATTTCATTAATTAATGTTATTAATTTTACTAACTACAAATTATTTTTGTCACACATTCTACCCAAAGGTTGTGTCACCAAAGTCGAAAAAGTTAACCTTAAATATCATTATATTTTAATTTAATGTAATACTAAAAAGAAACACAGTCATACATCTGGGCTTGGGATGAAATCACAAGTGAGCAAATAGAGATTTTTAATCTGAATCCTAATCCATCAAAACAACTACTTTCTGTTCTATGTCTTCAGCATCTCACCTCTGTCATAAGGTCCAGACGACCAACGGCTGATAAAGCTCGCTTTATGTTTTCCTCTGGTGTTTTCCTTGTTTCTTCCTTTTTATTTCGTAGAAACAGGAAACAACATCAGTTCTTCTTAAATCAAAAGTGAAACTGGGAGACATTACTGTAACTCCCAACCAATTATTTCTGCTGCTTAAGTGTGTGACAGCATGTCTATAAATGTTAATGAGTCACTTCTCTTCATAATGTTCATTGAGCCTCGGAGATCGCTGTGCTTAGGCTCAACTAATGGGGTTTTAAGTTGTGTGCAGCGGTGGATCCGCGGCTTAGCGAGACGCCTCGATGTGTCTAAATTACCCGGCCCTGCGCGCAGCAGCCGCTCTGCTCTTCAGCGGCTAACAGGCCTTAACACGGCACATGTGCTTCTTGTCTTTCAGAGCACGTATGACCGCTGTCCTCTGGAGTTGGTCCGATGCATCAAACACATTCTATACACGGAGCAGAGGCTCGTCAGAGAGGCTACCAATGTGAGTGTGGTGCCTTTGTGTCCTGTGACCCTCCCCCTTACCAGGAAAAGTTGGGAAACTTTGTGAAAAGACAAATGAACGTTTTTTTGAATATTTTCATTTATTTTTATCTATATATAAAATAATATCAACTCACCCCTAAAACTTCCTCCCTATTATAATTTTTTTTTTCTGGACAAAAAATATCCCTGAAGAATTAAGGGTTTGGAAATATATACATTATAGAATCAATCTAGAATATCAAGATAACATTCAAACAGTTACATTTAACATCAGGAAGCAATTTTACATAACAAGAAATGCAAAATCAACAGAAAGAAAGAAAAATAGAAATATATGCACGTGGCTAAATAAACAATAATTCTGTTTCATTTTAACCCTCAATAAAATGTGATCATTAATTTAAAATTAAGTAAATGAAACAGTAAAAAGTGATAATAAAACAATATAACAATAATTTTGTATGGAAGGGTTCAGGAACACAGAAAGGAGAAAAAGCTGGAGAAGACAGATTGAGATGGTTTGGACATGTTCAGAGGAGGGACAGTGGATACATTGGTAGAAGAATGATCCTAGAGGTGGAGCTACCAGGTAGGAGAAGAAAGAGGAGATTGATGGATGTAGTGAGGGAGGACATGGAGGTGGAGGAAGTAAATATATAAATATATGCAACAGAGCGTAACATTACATTTTTTGTAATACAGCTCAGCCACTCAAAGATTCACTATCCAGATTACATATTAATCTCAGTAAACGTAGCAATTGCCTAAATGTGGACTCAAAGGACAGATATTTATTTACAGACCATTTTGACAAAAACATACTAGAACAGGTCTAAACATTTTATAACCTCTTGTGTAAGATAGTCAAAAAAAGGGAAGAAAAGATCAATCCTAAATCTGTCCTAAACACCATAGAGACATGTAACTGAAATTGAAACACTGCTGTCTTCTCATACCTTCTCATACCTTATGTGTTGTTTACCTCCTCACCTGACAACACAAACGACATAAACGTGTGTCAGTGGCAGAGGTTGGGTAATTTTGGCAGCATGTCTCCGTAAACACGATACATAAAGATGCAGAAACGCGCATGGCAACCACATA
Source organism: Paraplagusia blochii (assembly GCA_016785265.1). Classification (NCBI taxonomy): domain Eukaryota; kingdom Metazoa; phylum Chordata; class Actinopteri; order Pleuronectiformes; family Cynoglossidae; genus Paraplagusia; species Paraplagusia blochii. The sequence goes on along the minus strand of JAFBJS010009306.1, from coordinate 6,080 downwards.
TAAATGAGCCTTTGTATTGTTAGACTGCAGCACAAAAATAAAACAGCTCTAAAGCCGTGTTGCTGAAATATTTCATGCTTTATTGGATGCACGTAGTTCTTCAACCACAAAGCCAGCAGTCTGTAAAACATCTGACTCTCAGCAGCTGCTGGGGCGAATTGATTTCCAGTCACATCATGCCTTTTCTATTAACCAAATGCATATTTGGTCTGATTGAATTCTCTCTCGTTAGTTGGACCCTTTTGGCACCATGTGCTCTTGTTAGGGAGCCTTAACTGACCGTGCAGCCTGCTGAAGTATGATAAGCAAATGCATTTCCTTCCTCGCTCTTTGCTGTCTCTGCGTCTGGTTACGGAGTTTTTTGTGGTCAACCATGCCGATAAGCTCATACGGAGGTCACTATGTCATGTCCAGCTTTATGTCCTGTCTTAAGTCTCAGTAGTCTGCTGGTAATTCATGTCCCCTGACAGCTGCAAGAAATCATCCAGTGACAGACAGTGACGCCGCCACTTAGCGGTGAATTGAAATACCAAAACAGAGATATTTATTACAGTTAAACTTTTCCATTTTTTTTTTTTTTTTTCAATCACACGGTCTAATTGACAGTCAAGCTCACCGCTGGGTGGAATGATGGACAGCATGTCTCAGAAATATCAGCAGATCAACCAGGCCTTTGAAGAGCTCCGTCTGATGACGCAGGACACTGAGAATGATCTGCGCAAGCTGCAACACAACCAGGAATACTTTATCATCCAGTACCAGGAGAGTGTTCGCATTCAAGGTGAGATGAGGGTAAAGACAAAAACACACATCACGTTAGGCAAGGACAAAGGATAAAGCTTCTTTATTTTAACTGTCGGCGTAAATAAAGAGAGGACTTATAGAGTTATATAAATGGAAAAATATTTCACAGTCACACTAAAGTAAATACATAGGTAAGAGGTTATATATGGTTGTTGACTCATATCGGCGGTGTCAACACTTTTTACAATGAAAGTAATGACCTATCAATACCCACACAACGACTATCACACTTTACAGATGTTGGGTGGACCTGAAAAATCCCTTCCTCCTCACTCACAGGATATAACTTCCATTACTCCCCACTGACAGAACTGAATAAGCCTCTTGGATGAGAGGTGAAACGTTTTCCAAAAATCCGAACGTCCAGTTCCCTAACTTAGATCTTTAACCCTGATATAAATGTCTCAACATGCAATTCTAGCAAGTTCGGTTAAATCCAGTCACTAAGTTTTCGGGTTCTTAGGATCGATCTTTCACTTAACAGCACCTACATTTACATTTGCATCACAGTAACTCTATTATTAGCGGCTGTGGTGGCCCAACGGTTAAGGTAGTGGGTTAGAATAGTTTAGCATAACTCTGAGCATAGCGTCGTTCCAACCCACATAACTTTCAGTGGGCTCACCAAGTGCGTCAATACGCAGCAGTGTGATTTGGCTGACAGATAAGTGGATAAAGAAGAATGAATGACTCTATCATGATACATTCTTTGCTCATTAAGGACCACTTAAACTTCTTTGATGTTCAATCCCCGCCCCCAGCTCAGCTGACCAGCCTGGCCACGCTGCCCCCTGCTGACCGCCAACTGAGAGAGCCCGCTCTCCTCAGCAAGAGGTCCACAGTGGATGCATGGCTGACAAGAGAGGCAAACACACTACAGAAATACAGACTGGTACGGTCCAGAACCTGACGCACCAACATGTGACTCCTGTCTATTCCTGTACCGCGAGCGCTTGCGTGAACGTGGGGTTCACGTGTGTCTTTACCCGCCTAATATATCTGTGCAGGATCTGGCAGAGAAGCACCAGAAAACACTGCAGCTGTTAAGGAAGCAGCAGACCATCATACTGGATGATGAGCTGATTCAGTGGAAGAGACGGCAACAGCTGGCAGGCAATGGGGGCCCACCAGAGGGGGGCCTGGACATCCTGCAGTCCTGGTGAGTCTCTGTTCCACCTCCCACCAAGATCAGAGCCATGAGACTGCCTCACTAAACAAGAGGTCACGAGTTTACAGGCATGAAATTGACTACCGCTGGGCTTATTTTCCCTCCTAATAGGACGGTCATAGACAGACTTGTTGACATCTTCTTATCTCCTTAAAGTCTGTGTTCTGTGTCTCTCTTTCGTGACAGAAAGCGCAAACCAGAAACTGTTTTATAGTACCATTTATGTCAGCCGTTTAGATACGTTGTTGTTTAACAGAGATGCTTCGAAAGGTGCAAGGTTGGAAACTGAAACACTGAAAAAATGACCCAGTAATGCCCCAGTAAAATCAAGATCAATTCATATCAATGCCAATGTGCATCCACGATTAAGCTGGACCAACTCCAGATCAGCTGGTACAACCTCTGGTCTCGCCGTGACATCTCTGGACCACATTTACTTGAGAGACCCACATATCTTCTGCTTTATTTCCACATCCAACTAATGATCTTTATAACATGGTTGGAGGACAGTCCCGACAAGGACCAGGATCCTTGTTAGGGGGCATCTCCGGTAAAGCATCTGAGGCGTCCAGTACATTTGTGGTCTAGTTCAGGCATGGGCAGAAAGAGCTGCTCTGGCTGCAGGGAGGGAGGGAACACCTGAGTTGATCGGTTAACAGTAATGAACTGATCACAACTGCACTAGTGTGAAGCAAACGATACAGAAGCCGAGACTCAAGATGGCATCCTTCCTCTTATATTCACTAAAGATGTTTGGGATCCATGGGTCCCAAAAGTTAAAGCAATTTTGGCCATTTACTTATTTATTTTACCCCCTTAACCACCAACTTGGGGGAGCCGAAATCTCCACGACTCCCATCCAAATCACACTGCTTCATAGTGTCAGTCTTCCTGTGGGTGGTGAACCCGCCGGAATTTATGCGGGTTGGGATTGCGCTATGCTTAGCACCACAGTGGCAACATGGCAGCTGGTGGATTAGAACCTAAAGCCTTGCAGACACAAGTCCACTTCCTCAACCGCTAGGTTTTTTTCTGGCCTTCCGCCTTAAATTTCCAGTTGCTGCACATTTCAACGCATCTCCAGTGATCCCAAGCATGTCCATGTTTGACCACGTTTGTGTTTGGTGTTAAATCCAAGTTGTGGTTTAAGTGAGTGTGTGTTGCTGTGTTCATCAGGTGTGAAAAGTTGGCGGAGGCGATCTGGCAGAACAGGCAGCAAATTCGGAGGGCAGAGCACCTCAGACAGCAGCTGCCCATCCCTGGTCCGATTGAAGATCTGCTCAATGAACTCAACAGTACTATCACAGATATCATCTCAGCACTGGTCACCAGGTACCTGTTACATGACACTCTACCTACTTACAGGAGGAAGCTCCCAGGATCAAAGTCAAACAGTAATACAGTTTATTTCATTGTTAGGACTTTAAGAAGTTGCAAAAAAAATATTTTTTTTCCTTTTGTTGTGTCATTTGCCAACAAACTCTGCATTGCCAAGAAGATCTATTTTTGTTTTTCCGTCCACTGACATTTTCCTAGAAGTATTGTGATTGGTCCAGGTACTCCTTTGCAAAAATAGAGACAGTCAACATACTTTGCTGCCTTTTGTGCAAGCAGTACTTACATGTACAGTACATCCCCACTGGGAATAGTCTTTTGTTGCATTAAGAATATATATTTTATTGTGTTGTATTGTATTGAACCGTATATAAGAAAGTACTTGGCTCATGACCAAACAAACCTGAGAACCATCGAAACCATTTTATTATGCTCAGTATTATAATTCTGAGCTTCAAACATCACTGCGTGATGATGCTGTGATGCGACTGGTTACCACAGTAACAATTAGTACTGTTTATTACTCTCTCTGTGGTTTACAGCTCGGTTTTTTTATTTTTTTTATCACTTCTCAAGTTAACAAGCAAATAAAACAAATCCCGCAGTCTGACCGCAAGTTGCGTCAGTTGTGGCTGACTTTCCGTGCATTGGCAGGTCAAATAATTCTCACTTAGTGACGTGACGCGACCTATGGCTTGTGGTTTCCATCCAGAGATGGAGTAAATCATCCGTCTGTCTGTAGATTCAAAAGGAGACATTTCTGTCATCTGTTTCGGTTTCTCTGGCTCTCGTTGAAGCAGTAAGGGAAACTCTCATCATGTTCTAGTAAATCAAGCGTATTTACACTTAACACATATGTATACACTGTGTATATACATACATATATAAAAAAGATAGATCAGATTGACAGACAGACAGACAGAATCTAAGAAGGTGCATGGTTTCACGTCATTTCTTCTCAGGCTAACACCAGACCAATTTTCCCTGTTTTTCCCTTCCAGCACCTTTATTATCGAGAAACAGCCTCCACAGGTGTTGAAAACCCAAACCAAGTTTGCTGCTACAGTGCGCCTTTTAGTGGGTGGGAAGCTGAACGTGCATATGAACCCCCCGCAGGTGAAAGCCACCATTATCAGTGAACAACAAGCCAAGTCGCTGCTGAAGAACGAGAACACAAGGAAGTAGGTTCAAACAGCATCACCTCATTTCTAATGATCCTCTTTTGGTCTGATGTTTTTTTTTTTTTTTGCCTCAAATTCTCAGCCTTTCATATGAGTCAATATGACCACAATGTGCCTGTCACACCATTCTACATCCCAACTCCACAAACACATCTCCCAAAAAAGTTGAGATTTTTCATTTAACCTTAGATTTATTGTTTGGAGTAGATGTTCTACAGTTAGATAAGAAATTAAGTTTTACACGCAAACCACACCATATCAGCCCTGTCATGGACAAATTAAAAATGTTGAAAATAATAGTAGAATTTAAAATATATGTAAACATACATATACAAACATACAAAACTACAACTAACTACAAAAAAAATGATTCCGCAATTACTAACCAGTAAAATATTTTTTTAATTTTTTTTTTTTTTTTCGTTTTCTGCAAACATACATACAGTCTGGTGGAGTTTCCATATTTTGGACAATATGTCTATTATCATATAGACATAGTAATCCATAAATTAATACACAAAGTAAAGTAAATATAAAGTAATACATAAATTATATGAATTGCTGCAGCTACAGCTAACCATTACTATAAATAAATAGCTATTATGTTTAAGTTATATAGTCATACAGTTTTTTTTATTTTTTTTTATATTTTCCAAGATTCTTATGAATTTGAATTACATTTATATATTTTATACATCATATATTAAATTAAAGTTTCCTATTTATATTCATTTTATTATTCTTAATTTTTGTACATTTTTTTTTACAAATTAATAAAATAATGTATAATAACTAATTACAATAAAATCAGTGGCACTTTGGCCAAGAGTCAATGACTCTGTCATTGGTGTGGAACTCGAGTTCACGTCTTTGGCAAGGCCAAATTCCAGTTCGGATGGTTGGCTGCTCCCATTGGGGTCACCACCTGGAGTGAGGTTCATGAGGGGCTGGTGCAATGCAGTGGGATTTGGGTGGCGATGGTGGAGACTGCTGCTAACTAACGCATAAGAAGACAAAATAGGATGGTATAATGAAATCTTCCTTTTCTTGGTTTGAATGAATCAAATCAATTTGTCTAATTTGTGTCCACACCACTTAGTCTTAATGCTGTGACAGGATCCCTCTGTGTCTCTAGGATCAGTCAGATGAACTGTGACCATAGGGTTAGTTAGGGGCACAAAAAAACCCTGTAAACTTCTTCAAACTTTTTGGAAAATCGTCATGGAAAGTAAAGCAGGGGTACTTTGGTTTAATTCCAATCATATACAAACACCAATGTGAATAATATGTTATGTTATAAAGTGTGTTGTTGTAAAGTTTGTTCATTTGTTAAGCCAAGATATATACTATATATATATATATATATATATAAATATATAAATACCATAATTTCCGGACTATAAGCTGCACCCAATAAATTGGAAAAGGAAAAAACATTTTGTACATACATAAGCCGCACCCGACTATATATGCTAATTTTATTCATGTACAAAGCGCGTTACCGTACGTTATTCTACTTCTATAGTGTTTATTGGCGGTTGTGACTTGCGTCTTCCTCAACACCACCTGTCTCACTCTTACCTTTTCTGCTT
>JAFBJS010009282.1:0-21129 GCA_016785265.1 Paraplagusia blochii | reverse complement strand
AGGACTCCATGAGAACGTTGGAGGGGGAAGTGTGGGCGTTGTTCTGCTCCCACTCTTTTTTTAAATAGTACAATTGTGTATGTGCTGTAAGGCGGACCTGGTAGAGGACATCATGAGAACGTTAAAGGGGGAACTGTGGGCGTTGTTTTTCTCCCGCTCTTTCTTTAAAAAGCACACCTGTATGCTTGTGAGTGTGTTATTGTAAGGCGGACCTGGTAGAGGACACCATGAGAACGTTGAAGGGGGAAGTGTGGGCGTTGTTTTTCACCCGCTCTTTTTTTAAATAGCACACTTGTATGCTTGTGAGTGTGTTATTGATGTAAGGCCTATGTAGTAGAGACACAATGAGAACTTTAAATGGGGAAGTGTGGGCATGGATTATATATAAACCCCCTATGATCAAGTGCATCTTATGTGTGTGTTAAATTTAGTAATGGGACACAAAACTGAGACTGTACCTTTTAATACAGTGCGCCTTATGGTCGTGAAGATACGATACATTATTTCATTTGGACAAGGTTAGCGAGCCACATTTAAGTGCTTGCGGGCTAAGCACTTAAATGTGGCTCTGGCCCCGGGCCTTTGTTGGCCCATGCCTGCTTTAGACTCTTTCTTGCCATATTTGCTACCAAATTACATTGTAACATTTGATGGTATTGTAAAAGAAAAGAATGCAATGTCCTCCTCACTCACCGCGTCTGTCTCTGCAGTGGCTGTGTGTCCCCTTTGTTTTGATGAACAGTAGCTGCATGGACATAAGCAGCACATTGATGAACAACACCTTACACACTCCCTGGATCGGCACAGTGGAGCTGAGAAAGACCGGGATCATGATTGATGACTTCTTATTCTTTGTAAGATTCCACAAACTTGTAAATGGATCGAAACCCATATCACAACTTTGGCTTTTGACTTCTTTTTTCCACATTATAACCATTTAGCTCAGCTCCATCAATTACAACATACCTGGGATTTTATTGAACTTTTATCTTAGAATCTTCTTACACTCTGACGCATAAAAAGAAACAAAAACAAAATCTCAACACAAGGTCTGGCATGTCAGTGCAATGCTCAACTTCTCTGGGCAGATGCCATAATGTGTGGATGGAGGCTCTGTGGTTGGTTTCTTACAGTGTTTTTGAGTTTTTAACAATAGAGCCTCATATTTTTAAAAACCACCTTCTCCTCCTCCTCCTCCTGCTACTGAAACTCTGAGCTCAGAGAATGTGTGTATTAGCGTGTTGTGGTGAAGAAAGAGCTGAGCCAAAATGCGAAACTCTCAATTTACCGGTCAATCTACGTTCCTACTCTCACCTATAGCCACGACCCCGGATACAAGCAATGGAAATGAGCTTTCTCCGCAGGGTGGCAGGGCGTTCCCTTAGAGATAAAGTGAGGAGCTCTATCACCCGGGAGGAGCTCGCAGTAGAGCCATAGCTCCTCCACATCTAGATTAGTTAGTTGAAGTACATCGGATGCCCCCTGGACGCTTCCTATGGGAAATGAAGATGGATGGATGGATAGTAATGTCAACATAATTTGTGCTAGAGTTCGGGATTAGTTCACACAATAATACTGTCTTTGTGCTAGGTTGACTAAAGATGAGCTATCAAAGGTAACTTGCCAATTAATTATGTTCATAATGGTTATTTATGCTCATATAACAAACATTTTTCAATTATTTCCTTCTGTCCTAAGGCTCTGGGGAGTCTGGGATTCCAGTCTCTCCATCAGAGAACTATGGCTGTTTCTTCCTTAGCAACAGCCAAGGTTATCGGCGGGGCCTCTGCTATTTTCTTCATTTTGGTAGCAACTCCCCCAGTTCTGCTGGGAGCTGCTGCTGCATCCACAGGTACTGTACCATTTCAGAGCCTGAAGATTCCTGTCTTATCCTGATGCCTCCTAGAAATCACTCAAATGAAGAATCAGCCATTGACGTTGTGTTCCTCAGATTGGAACCTGACCTCCTACGGTTCTCCATCTCCCTATGAACGTGGTGAAACTGTCATGGTCCTGCCAATCACGTTGCAGCATCTCACCCCAACCTTCATCTCCATCATTGGTACTGCATGTGTTGCTGCTGCTGCGATGTCATCAGCAGATTCTTTCCTGATTTCTTCAGCTTCTGTTTTTACCTCCAACATTTACAAGAACATCCTGAGGCCAAATGTGAGACATTTTTTAGATGGTTCTATAGCAGGGCTGTCAAACTTGTTTATCAAGGGCCGCTGTGGCTGCAGGTTTTTGTTCCAACCTATCCAGAGCAAACTAGGTGACCAATCAGCTGTCTGGAGACACAGATAAGTTGATTGAAAATTCAAGTCAGGTGTGGAACAAAATCCTGCAGCCACACCGGCCCTTTGTGGATCCGGTTTGACACCTTTGTTCTATAGGGAGGGGTTTTACCTACCTGTTTCAAAACTTCTCTACCTTCTCTTCCAGGCAGGAGACAGAGAGATCCAGTGGGTGATCCGTGCTGCTGTCTTAGTAGTGGGTTTGATTGGAACATTTCTGACCAGTCAGATCAACAGTAGCTTATTCTTTTGGTTCATTGCTGCTGAAGTGGCCTACATTATAATCTTCCCTCAGTTGGTCTGCATCCTATTCTTCAACATCTCCAATGGTTATGGAGCAATTATGGGTTTTGTGATCGGAGTCTCACTCAGGCTGCTCAGTGGAATGCCCACAATTGGACTTCCTGTTGTCCTCCACTTCCCAGGATGTGTCCTTGAGGATGGAATCTACGTCCAGTACGCTCCAGTGAAGACCATCTCCGTGGTGTCTACCATTGCAGCCATCGTGCTGTTCTCTTATGTGGCATCTGTGGTCTTTAACAAAGGTCTCCTTCCTGAGAGGTTTGATGTCTTCAAAGTGAAAGTCCAACACTCACCACCACAGATGCGTCCAGTGTCTGGTTCAAAAATAAACGAGGAGACTGAGACACTGACAAACACCAACTGTCAGGCTGAGTTTGTCAACACACGGTGTTAGTTCAACACTGAGTGGATTTGAGTTGAATGTTTATTCCTACCAACCTCCAGAATTCTACTCCAAACTGTTCCAACACATCTCCTCTTTGTAGAATTTTAATGTCAATTTTAACTTTAGAACAAAAGTTACAATATCAAACACATTGTACTGTTGACCTGAGTCTGAAACTAAAACCTTTTCATTCAAATCATGCAACAATAAAAGTGTCTCAATCAGTATCAGTATCAAACTTTTTTCTCTCTTTTTTTTGGTACACACTCCGTGATGAGTGTTCTTACCACAGCTCCCCCAGACCTGGTTTGGACCATAGGAGTAGCTGGTGGTTCTGGAAGGTTCTGCTGTGCTGTTTTTCTGCACGTCCTTCCGCAACACCTTCCATCAGGAATTCTCTCAGTTGCTCTACTGTTGCTGTTGTTGGATGGATAGATAGATGTATAGATAGGTGGGTGGATGGATGGATGGATGGGCAGAGAGAGAGAGAGGTGGGTTCCTCAGCTTGTGTGAGGGTCTATAAGGGCAGGGGTTATTTTCCTTGTTTAACACACTCACTTGGGGATAACAGTTGTTATGATTTGGCACAAGTTGCAACATGTTTCAGCTTTGGCCTTGAATCAAACTGCTGAAATCTGTTGCTTTAGTTTGTTTGTTTACCGCTGAGAACAAGTTCAGAAACTTCTGGTACTTCCTGAAAAAAGTACCTTCATATATTCAAAGAAACTCGTGATCTTCTGCTCCTGCTCTTCTCCCTGGTTACCCCACCCACCTTTACATCTCTGTTCCCCTCTCTTCTGTGTTCTGATCCTGGTCAGTTACTCCCACCCTAAGCACTTCCATACCTCCACTGGTGTGTCATCGATGTGAGTTGATGGACATGTTCTTTTATTGCACTTTTATTGCACATTTGTCTTTTCACCACCTATGTTCCTCCCAATCTGTATATCACTCAATGTTTGTTTCCAGTGTTCCAGTTCCTTCCTTCAGGGTGTGTTTAAAGCCGAAGAGCAGAATATCACGGCTGTGAACATCTCAGGAGGGATAGTGATGCTGATTTTCTACCTGATGGTCCTGAGCATCGGTGTCCAAGAGAGAGAAGAAGAGAAGTGGAGCAGGGGAGATGGAGATGTCTCTGCTGGGGAACAGGAGCCTCAAGTGGACGGTGGGGATCTTCACCATGACAGGTGAGGACAGAAACAAATCTGCCAACCCAACTGCATGTTGTTTCATACAATAAAACCAAAAAAACTCTGTCCAATCACGTGACAGATTGAATGTCTTTGAACACTTTGGACCTCAGTGGACGGATCACTCGGTTACAGATGGTCCCTGAGAGCAACACTTCAAATATGAGTCTAATCAGTTCACCTTTTACCTCGGTTTTTACTGATGTTCTAATATTCTCTCAGTGCAGTACGGTAGATTTTAGGGGCCAGTCTCGCTGATATTTATCAATAAATAAGGTGGATGTTCATTGATTAAAAAGAAAAATCACATATTTTTGTTTGTAATTTTTTTTTATGTTTAATTTTTTAGTATTAGTTGGGTAAATATTAAGAAAAAAGTTAAAATCAGAAAGGAATTAGCGTAAAAACCAGTAACCAACCAGGCGCTCATAAACCCGAACTGGCTCACTTGTTTATTGTTTGCGTTACGTAACAGCATGTGGTGGTGGGAGGAGTTTGCCAACTTTTCGCTGGCACAGAAGCGACCTAGCGGATTCCTCTTTGCCAGAACTGCATTGTTGCATGCAAGAGGGGAACTAAGGAATTGATCTCACTAAGGTGGCATCCATCCAATATCGATACCAACTTGATAACAATATTATTGATACTTCCAATAATATCCAATCAGCAAAATAGAGTACAATTGAGTATAAGGATGTCCGATATTGCCCAAACACGACTATTTCTGATACCGATCCTCGCGTATTTTCATGACCATTAGGGGCACCGTACTAAAGGGCGCAGTCTCTGTTTTGTGTGCCATTACTATATTTAACACACACATAAGGCGCACCTGATTATAGGGCGCGGGTTTTATGTACAATCTACGCTTCCCCCTTTAACGTTCTCATGGTGTCCTCTACTACGTCCGCCTTACAACAACAACACGCACAGCGCAATGCACTGTGGAGCGCGCCGCATACTTTGAAGAAAATCTTTTTGACTTTTATGTGTGCCTTATAGTCGTGAAAATACAGTAACTGATCATGATATATGGAGGTGATTCCCCTGAATAATTATGATGCGAGACGAAAAACCATCACAATAGCTAAAAAAACAGTGTTCTCCAACCTTTTTTGTGCCAAGGACATGTACTTTTTTCAAGGACCGGTCGTTAAGTTGTGGCAGATAAAAACCCCTTAAACTATGGAGCCAGAATAGTCTCATAAAAGAACTCACGCGTAAGAGGGATCTGCGAACGTATCCTTAGAATCACACACAAACAACACATCACACCTCAAAAATATGTTTTTTGTGAATTCTTCAAACTATGTTTGTAAACTGTCGTACGCGCATGAAAGTCGTGCTTTTAATTTGTGAAACTGGGCGCAGACGAATTTGTATTTTTTGAGACTTGTCTTACGCGGATCAGAATCGCGTGCATCATTTTGCTACGTCAGTCCCTCACCAGCCAATCAGAAGTCTCACTCGTTTGCAGCCAATCACACGGCAGTGTCCTCACAAGGGACCGTGTGGGACGCCATTAAACTGCAAGAACCAAGTTCACGTCCTACATGTATGTAAGCATGTTATGACATAATACTTACACTGGCCATTGGTCAGAAACATTAAATACAATAAATCGACCCAGACGAAGACGTGTGTCCTAGTCCTCCACATTCATAGGAACCTTATTGTTCAATAGTTGTGACAATGATTCCTAATATTTATTGACGTTAGCTTAAGATTAGTGTGAAAAAGGGGCCGTCCATAAGAACAAGACAGACCACAGAACAAATGTCAAACCTCAAATGTTTGTTCTGCTCCCTCTCTCTTGTTCCCAAACCACCCTCCCTCCACGCAGGCCATGATGTCATAAAAATACAGATGTGAGTTGATGAACATGTTCTTTTATTGCACATTTGTCTTTTCACCACCTATGCTCCTCCCAATCTACCCAGTATATTACCCAATCATTGTTTCCAGTGTTTCAGTTCATTTTCAGGGTGTGTTTAAAGCAGAGGAGCAAAACATCATGGCTGTGAACATCCCAGGAGTGATAGTGATGCTGATTTTCTACCTGATGGTCCTGGGCATCGGTGTCTGGGCTTCTTTCAAGTCCAAGAGAGAGAAGAAGAGAAGTGGAGCAGGGGAGATGGAGATGTCTCTGCTGGGGAACAGGAGCCTCAACTGGGTGGTGGGGATCTTCACCATGACAGGTGAGGACGAAAAAAAAAAACTCTGTACAACTACATGACAGATTGAATGTCTTTGAACACTTTGGACCTCAGTGGACGGATCACTCGGTCACAGATGGTCCCTGAGCACCTCTCTATTAGAACATCAGTAAAAACCTGAGTTTTTACTGATGTTCTACTATTCTCTCACTGCACTCTCAGCCACTCAGAAGTCTCACTTGTTTGCAACCGATCACACGGCAGTGTCCTCACGAGGGACCGTGTGGGACGCCACTAAATCGGCCCAAGAACCAAGTTCACGTCCCACAAAAATAGCGTCTGGAAGCTGCAATGGCGATTGGCAATCGGTCAGAAACAATAAATACAATAAATCGACCCAGACGAAGACGTGTGTCCTAGTCCTCCACATTCATGGAAACCTTATTCTTCGATTGTTGTGATAATGATTCTCAATATTTATTGTCGTTAGCTTAAGAGTTGTGTAAAAAATTGTCCGACTATAAGACAAACAAAAGAGAACACAGAGCAAATGTCATACCTCAAATGTTTCTTCTACTCCTCTCTCTTGTTTCCAAACTTCCCTCCCTCCCCGCAGGCGACAATGTCATAAAAATACTCGCCTGTTTTACAACCACCAATGTAATTGTAATAAATGTACAAAAGTCAGTGTCTTATGTTGGAATGTGTTTTGCCCAAATTGTCAACTCGAACACTTTAAGTAGACAAGGTCACATACAGGTATCACATTAACTTTTACTGTCATTATATATTTAATAATTGCATAAACTCCAGCCTCACCCACTTTGGGTTGAAGCCAGCGTTGAACTAAGGTTTAAATACCTGGGAAAACTGTAACAATGTCTACCAACAGGTCGTCATTAAACCAGTTCACACTTTGTATGTTTGTTGTGGTTGAAGTAGAAACAAAGACACAAAAAAAAACCTGTTGTTTCTTCCTTGTAGCGACCTGGGTTGGAGGAGGCATGATTGTTGGCACCGCAGAAATCGTGTACACCCCCTCTCTGGGGTTCATCGAGGCAGCCACGATAATTCTTGCCTATTCAACAGCTTTTGTTTTGTGTAAGTCATCCTTGGCGGCAACAACAACAACAAATGTGACAGAATGTCAGTGTAACTTGATTCTATCTGCTTCTCCAGGTGGTCTGGTGTTTGCCAAACCACTGAGAGACCAGAACAGTGTCACCATGATGGATCCTTTCCAGGTCAAGTATGGGAAAGTGCTGACTGCGGTTCTGTCTTCGTTCTCACTTGTTCTGGAGTTGTTGCTTATGCCACTTATACTGATAGCATTAGGTGAGTACAGAATATAAAAGTTTTATTCCTTTATATATATGTATATATATATATAGTCATGGAAAAAATTTATTAGACCACTCTTTGTTTAACTCTTCCACTTAATCTACATTAATCTGTACACATATAATAACAACAAAAAAAAAGGCTCATAATTAAGTTTAATTTCAGAGCTGATTTCTGGCCATTTTTCATGGTTTTATTGACAGTGACAATGTTGTGTGTACAGGAGACCAGGTGGAAGATGTGTATAAGAGACAGCCAATATACACATTTACCATAATCTATCAAAAAAAAACATAATTTCCCAAGGGATACTCCTGAGGGATTAATAAAGTTCTATCTATCTTTCCAATTAAGAGTGAGACAGGTAAGAGCGAGACAGGTGGTGTCGAGGAAGACGCAAGTCACAACTCCAACAAAAACCATAGAAAAAAAGAAATAAAACGTACGCTAACGCACTTTGTACATGAATAAAATTAGCATAAACTGACCCTCATCATGGAAAATGCAAAAAGTATGCGACACATGCGGCTTATGTTTGTACGGAAGGTTTTTTCCTTTTAAATATGTGTTGGGTGCGGCTTATAGTCCGGAAATTACGGTTCTCCTCTGTATTGATTGTTCAATGCATGTCTGACAGGAGGAACCATGAGTGTGACGCTGGACGTCCCCTACTCTGCGTGTGTGTGGATCTCTGCTGCCATCGCCATCATCTACACACTGATGGGAGGTCTCTACTCTGTGGCCTACACTGATGTCATTCAGCTGACACTGATTTTCATCAGTTTGGTGAGTTTGTCCTTCCTCAAGCTCCTCTTCGGTGTCAGAGGTTGTTTTGATTTTCCTTCCCTCTGTCTCCACAGTGGCTCTGTCTTCCCTTTGTTCTGATGAATCCCAGCTGCTCAGACATTGGTCAAACACTGATGAACAACACCTTACACGGTCCCTGGATTGGTAAAGTGGAACTGAAAAAGATTGGGATCATGATTGACGAGTTCCTGTTTTTTGTAAGACAAAAGAAATCTTTTGAGAGGAATTTTTTTTTGGTGTATTGTTTGGTTAAGCAGTGGAACCTTTTAACCCCTGGAGGTTGAGTGGGTAATAATAATAATAATAAATTGGTTTTATATTGTGCCTTTCAAGTAACCCAAGGTTGCTTTAAAAAAAAATGGGGTTGGGGGATTTCGGGTGTGGGGGACATACACGCCATTGTCCTCTCAGCCGAACTGTAGGGGGAGGAAGGAGGGGAGAAGACAAGAGAAGAGAGACATAACACAGCAGTTACAAGCACGTCATTGTCAACCTGTTGGATTCAAACCAAGACTCTTGCGGAACTAAGTCCGCTTCCTACACCACTAGGCTAACCAGTGTCGCCAGACTATGAAATATTGGGCTTGAAATACTGTTGTTAGCTACATGTGGATACGTTATCTGACTTTTTTTTTATTTCAAGACTCTGGGAAGTCTGGGATATCAGTGCTTTCACCAGAGAACACTGTCAGCCTCTTCCTTAGCCACTGCTAAGGTCACATGTGTGGCGGCTGCCTTCGTCTTCGTCTTGTTTACAACTCCCCCAATTCTTCTAGGAGCAGCTGCAGCATCTACAGGTATTGAGTTACTAATAGGACAATTGTCTTTCATTATTCAGCAAATAATTTGTCCAAGAAACAGCAATTCTTCACTCATTCACTGTGTCCCTATGGAGAAACTGTCAAATCAGTTTTCATTCCTCCATCTTCATCGTCCTTGACTGGGTCACATGGGCAGCAGTGCCTGCCTTCCTACAGGTGATGAACCCAGGGGAGGTTTTGTGGGTCTTGACGTGATATGCAGCCTGGCAGCAGGTGGATTTGAACCTGAAACCCACGTCACCACTGCGTCATAAAATTATATAGTTTAAATTCCTCTGTATGACACTGTAAATAATTCCTCATTCTTTGTGGGTGCAACAATGAATCATTAAAAAATGTTCCACAAGGAGCCAGCAGATGGCACTGTTGAAGAATTTTCTTCCATTTCTGAGTGTATATGAGCATTTTTGTTCAACTAAATAGGCTAAATAGGTGAACCAAAACTAAAATGGAATTAAATTTTAGTTTAGTGACGATTAAAAGTCTTTACCAAACTCTTATCTTTGTCTCCTCCTCAGATTGGAACCTGACCTCCTATGGTTCTCCTTTTCCATATGAGCGAGGGGAGGCCGCTCTGGTTCTGCCCCTCACCCTGCAGCACCTCACCCCATACTTCATCTCCATCATTGGAACTGGGTGTGTGGCTGCTGCTGTGATGTCATCAGCTGATTCTGTGTTGATCTCTTCAACTTCCATCTTCACCTCCAACATTTACAAGAACATCCTGAGACCAAAGGTCATTTTATTATCACCAACAAGAGCAACACATGGCTATTTGAAGTAGTTTTACCCTTTTTTATGTATTTCTTTTTTACTTCCAGGCTTCAGAAAACGAGATAAAGTGGGTTATCCGAGCTGGCGTACTGGTCATGGGGTTGATTGGAACCTCCTTGACCAGTCAGAGCAACAGCACCTTGTTGTTCTGGTTCCTCAGTGGTGAAATAGCCTACATCATAATCTTTCCTCAGCTGTTCTGCGTTCTCTTCCTTAAAAAGGCCAATGGTTACGGGGCTATTATGGGCTGTGTGGTTGGAATTGTACTCAGACTCCTGAGTGGAGATCGTTTACTCGGACTACCAGTTACACTTTGCCTTCCAGGATGTGTCCTTGAAGATGGAGTTTACGTCCAGTACTCTCCTGTGAGGACCATGGCCATGCTGTCGTCCATGGCTTCCATTGCGTTGTTCTCCTACCTGTCATCTGTGCTCTTTAACAAGGGTCTCCTCCCTGAGAGGATTGACGTGTTCAAGGTGAAAGTCCAACGCTCACCACAGCTGGGTCCAGTGCCTGTTGCTGAGGAGGACCAGGAGACTCAGATGTTGCAAGACTGCTCTCAAATGCAGGACTCAAAGCACAAAGATAACTTTGAGTGCTAGAGGACAAACAGTTATAAGAAAAGTACTAATTGGAATGCTGGGGCAGCAGTCTCCACAACTGCCACCCAAATCACATTGCACCACGCTGTAGCTTTCTGCACAGGAGGTGAAACCTGGAGTTTCACACCACAGAGACATTGCTCCTCCTCTGGGCCTTCTTTTTATTTTGTGTTTTTTTTTCATCTCATCTCATCTTCTTCTGCTTGTCCGTTGCTGGGTCACAGGGGTGGCGCCCGGGGCAGTTGACGCCACCCAAATCACATTGCACCATATTGTGAGCCTTCCTGTGGGTGGTGAGCCCACAAGAAGTGATGTGGGTTGGGACGGTGCTATGCTCAGAGCACCTGGCAGCTGGTGGATTCGAACCGGGGACCTTGCGGACCCAAGTCTGCTTCCTTAACCACTAGGCCACCACTGCCACTGTTTTTTTTTTTAACTCAAAATAACAGAGCATAATTGATAATAATTGGTAAAAGTCCATTATGTCCAGCATAAAGGGATTTAATGAAATATTTTATATATATATATATAAATATAAATATATATACATATATAAATATATATACATATATAAATATATATATAAAAAAAATTTTTTTTTTGAAGTTATCTGCTGAGATGCATTCATGACAGACCAAGGAAGAGTGGAGATGGAGGGAAGTGGTTCTTGCTCTCAAAGGAGTAAGAGAGTTGTTATGACTCCCTACTTCAAATTGTGAGACTATTAAGGTTACGCTACACACTAACGTAACTAAACAATCTTGTCGTAGGTTTTGTTTTATTTTATTTTCATTCTCTGTGAGAGGTGAAGGAGCAGACGGAGACATAACATGCTGATAGCCCCTGAAGAGCAAACAGATTTTGTCACTCAACCTGTTGAACAGTTGTTGTTTTTAACTGAGTGGATTAGATGTGTATAAGAGACAGCCCCTGAAGAGCAAACAGATTTTGTCACTCAACCTGTTGAACAGTTGTTGTTTTTAACTGGACACTGAAAGGAAGCTCAGTGGTGTCGACCAGACGTTGGAAAAATACTAGTAAGAAATAGTTCATATGTTGCTGCAGGACAGAGGGAATCTTTAAGGTTAGATCACACCTGCTGAGCACATGCCTTTGTCACAAATATCCAAATTATTTGTGACAAAGGCACGGAGGAAATAAATCATCCACAACTGTGTTCTAAAAACTATTTAAGTTGCTCGACTGGGAATAGAAGGAATAAGAAACGACTGCAACAGGAATCTCGGCTGCACTGTTCAGCCTCTACCGATGGTCCTGAACTGAATGGTGTATGGCAGGGGTCACCAATACAGTGTACCATGTAGCCCGCAAGGACCATGTGAGTCGACCGTACGTCTGTTCTAAAATGAGCTCAAATAACACTCTTACCAGTGAGCTGCATCTTTTTATTTTGTTTTATTTTATTTTTGATATTCTCGTTTATATAAGAACTGGAAATGATAATGTATTATTATTATAATGATTAATATAAATTACCTACTATAGTTCAAGGCTCAGTATTTATGGTACATTTGATAGTACTGTTAACTGTTGAGTGTTTTTTTTTCTTAGGCTTGTACAGGGTGTGTGTTAAAAATGTTTAAAAATTCTGCAATTTTCTGGGACTGTTGTAAAAGTGACAATTTGAAAAACACTGGAATTTGAAAATATAAAAATTAAAGTGTTACATATTGATATTATTTTATTTCCTATCTTTTAACATTGTTGATATTTTCATGAGAAATCATTAACATGATCAGTGTCTTCACGCAGCAAAATACTATTCATTATTAATTAGCACTGCAAGAACATGACCCCCCCCCCGCCCACACACACACACACACACACACAAACACACACACACCCCTTGACTACAGGAAACCCAGTCTGCGTGTTGGTCCGGAATCCTATTAGGCTATAAATATAATAATATAATAATCAAAAGTATAATATATACCAAAAAATATAATATATAATTATATATATACTAATAATAAATATAATACATAATTTATATAATAAATATTTTTCAATGCAGCCCATTTTTTCTGCGTTATGCATTTAAAACTGTTTGAACAACTATAAACAAGCAATTTCGTCATTGTGATTCACACCACAGCACACAACGAAATGTCACCTGTGCATTTAACCCATCACCAAAGTGAACAGTGGGCAGATTTTGAGAGCTGTGTGTGGGGACGATACCATGCTCATCGGTAACTTGCGGTGGGGGATTCAAACAGGGGACCTTTCAGACCCAAGTCTGCTTCCTTAACCACAACTGCCCGAGAGAAATAATGAAAAGATAAATGTGTTTTTTTCAGAGTTTTTGCAGATTCCTCTGTTCCCCACATTAACATTTCTGCTGCTCCGCTTTTCTCCTGATCTGTCTTGGACTTGACAGAAGCCCAGATCCAGATCCTGAAGACCAACAGGTAAAACAAAACCATCACTATCACTCCTGGAAAGTTCACAGCCATGATGTTCTGCTCCTGTGGTCTTCACGCAGAAGAAAACAAAGGACTGAGCAACGGAAACTCAGTGGATTGACCACCAAGGTGCAGTGTGAGTTGGGTGTCAGTCACGGAGACCCGGTAACAGATAAGCTGATGAAGATGATGCCCTTGTGGTAGACAATGAAGATGTAACTGACACTATCACAGACAGACATGTGACACCTGCTGACGTGTGAAGCTGTGAGCGGTAACATCAACGAGGTGAGAACAACACAGTCCTGCTGTCAATATGTAAGGAATGTAAAATGATGTGCATTTAATTGCATCTCATTTAGAAGTGAAGGAACATGAGTCCTGGTGGTAGAACATGGTGTGATCAGAGTAAAGGTTGAACTGCCCAAAGAAAGAGAGAAGTTTATTTTTCCTCTTCTGTTTTCCTGGTAGAGAGATGACGCTGTGTTCTAATGAAAGACCTAATAACATAAACATGGAGGGCCTTCAATCTTAGCTATACGTATATATCTTAACAGATTTTTTTTTTCTTCATTTTTTTTTCACTTTTTCTTGCTTGTTTGACCGATTTCTACAGTTTTTTCCCCCAATTTTGTTTTTACATTTTTGAAAGAAGGGCAAACAGGAGATTTGACCAAAAGAAAATATTGGAAAATAACTTATATACATAGTCAGAGGAGCATTTGTTCAACATCAACAAAGAGACTGTAGCCTGGAGTATGACCATGGGTCATGGGAACAACCCAATGACCCGTACAGCGTCTTCTAGACTGTAAGAAAACAACTGTCGGATGTTTTGGCTCCAACGCTCTGGAGCGCCGTCGTCTCACTATCCCTCCTGGAATGTTCAGGGCCGTGACGTTCTTGCTTATTACCTTCACGCTGACTGATCGAGAAATGACATCCATCAAACGAGCCAGATGGAGTTGTGCGGCTCAAATTACGTCGAGGAATGATCACTACCTCACCACCCTGTTACAGACCCTGTCAGTTTGCCCTTGATTCCCCTCAGACCAACCCACCCTGCACGTGCACAAACGTAGATACAGAGCAGTAAAAAAAGTCAACAACAGGGGGCAGCATAGCAGAACTGACAGACCAAAGACAGTTCCTGGTCCATAGTGAATCTGTGAAGTTGCACCGCAGCAGTCGCTCTCCAACAGCAGGTGGAGCTTGGAGGTTCACACCCATAACAGAAGCATTACCTCTGGGCCAGAGTGAGGCCTCAGACCAATGTGATCAGGAGAAACATGTCAGTGAATCAGGCTCTTGAACACTGTCAACCTTACAAGTGTTGTGTCTTTATTGGACCGGACAGTTAACACTTCCTGTACAGGTAGGTGGTTCCTGGGATTAAGGTCATGTCTGTGTCTTTGGAAGTGTCTTCATTTATGTGGAGCATATAATTCTCATTCTTACGGATTCCCACTTCTTTCCAGAGACCTTCTTTCTCCATGAGCTGGAGCTTCTGCTTCAGACTGTCCCTGAATTCTTCTTCCTCTTTTGTTGTGTGACTCCCCATAGAGATACACACCAAACCTCCTGCACACACAAACACACACATAGCATTCACATATGTGTGATCATTGTCTCAGACTGTAACATCACGCCTCGGACAATGTCATGGGTGGACACAATTCAGTTGTGTGCATTGATGCTGGGGATGTCCAATAATATCTGCAGAATGATTCATCATCAGAGGAATGTCTCAGACAAAATGTTAAAAATACATTTTTCTATATCTTATATTGAAATAGTGATTTTATTTTGTACACAGACTGATCTCCAAAAATGGTTTAGTTGTCAGCAGCTGGACTTCTCCTTGGAGTTTCCTCATCTGAGGAACTTCATCAGTTTCTGGTTGATATCAGAGGGAACTCTAGGAAGTTCTACTCCTCTAGACCACTCCCTTCAGGTGTGAAGAGTTGTTTTGGTCACATTTTTTAAAACAGAAACTCCTCCTGAAGTTAATGAACAGTTTTCTTGCCACATTTCCAGATAGGAGTCGTTGCCACACCCGTCTGCTCTGGTATTTGTGAGATGGTGAACTTCCTAGGATGACCTAGGAGAGGTTCTGGAGCGGTGTTCATCAACATTTTTTGCGCCGCGGACAACTTTTTTCACGGACCGGTCATTAAGTTGTGGCAGATAAATACCCCTCAATAAAATTAAATTTCTGGTGTTCTGAAATATTTTCCTACCTATAAAATCTTCCTACCCAAATTAACTGTACATGGGCACAACAAGGATTTCTCAAGTGCACACAGCCTATAACTTTCTGCTACCAGAGTGGTATAAAAAGGTTAGAATCTTGTATCAATGACTCTGCGTCATTTTGAGTTTATTGTTGTTGTCTTCACTGAGAAAATATTTCCTAATCAAATAAAGTTGCATTATTGATGATGGAATCCTAGCCATTCTATAAGGAAACATTATTTCTCTGCGGCCCGGCACCTATTCATCTACGGACCTGTTCCGGTCCCTGGCCCAGTGGTTGGGGACCACCAGTGTAGAGGAGTAAAACCACTGGAGTTCCTTCTGAAATCAACCAGAAACTGATGAAGTTCCTCAGTTGAGGAATGAAACGTCTAACGTCAACTCCAAGAAGACGTCCAGTTGTTGACAACTAAACTCTTTTAAGATCCTTAAGATTCAAGGCCTTTAGTCAGGGATCACAATTATTCAGCGAAAATCACCACCAGATATCGGTATTGGTTCATATTGGTATCGGAAATCCAGTGTAATATCGCCAATATCAGTTAACATAAGGTAATATCAGATATCACTGGTTGATCCCAAGAACTCTATATCGTGTGGTTTTGTTGGTATGGTACCTGGTTTAGCAGCCTGACAAAGTTCTTCAACGACTGAGACTGGAACAAAACCAACGCCTAGAGCACCGGCGACAATCACAACATCAAAAGCATCTGAGAACAAAGGGCCAAAAGAAACTCAGTGTCAGGGTTGATTGACATGTGAGTGTTTGAACAGCAATTACGCCGTACCATTCTCCGCAGGAAGTGAATCTGTCCCCAGTAGGGCTTGCTTCAGACTCTGGTAGAGTCCACTCTCCTTAGCTTTGTCCAGCATTCCTTGACTGCCGTCCACACCGGTGAAATGTTTGAAGCCCAACTCGCTCATCTGGAATCAGAAGAGAAATAAAAATCCAGAGACTCTGGTCCAGCTCCAAAACTTGTAAGTAAATAAATACATAATATCAAGCCTCTACACCTCAGGGGACCAGAGTTTTTCACAGCTCCTGTTGTGAAAAATGTCCTGGTCCCTGGGGGAGGAGCCAAAACAAATATTTAGCCTGTAAATATTGGGCCTAAGTTAACACTGTAGGCAAAATCATCGCGCTATCATTTGTTAATACTCTATAGAATAAGTCATAATCACACGAGGAAAGGTGCTTTGGTGCCTCACGGCTACGTACCTTCTTAGCAACCAAGCCTGTTCCACAGCCCACGTCCAGAACGTTAGCTTTTTCACAAGGACCAACAAAATGTTCTGTCAGGAATTCAATGGCAGACAGGTGGGATCTGTAGCTTAATAAGGACATGTGCTGTTTGGAACAAAAACAAAGACAGACTTCCTCACCTTTTCTTAGAACTATGAAGTCATCAGAATTTTTCTCAACAGCTTTTTTGACGCAATCCTTCTGTGCTGAGTGTTTATGATACTTTAACAGCAGCGCCCCCCTCCTCTGACCTACCCACTCTTAATGTTAGGCAAAAAGCAATATTTCAATCCTGGGCAAAATTATGCTCAACGCTCTAATACAGTAGTTTAGTCATAAGAAATGAAATAAAGATGAGATGTGTAATAAATGGAATGGATCATTAATAAAACCATCAGACCGACCTCCTCATAGTTTTCAGCCCATCTGTCGTACCACTCGGCCCTGGCTTTTGCGTCCAAATGTGCATCACTTCCCAACCAGGCTGCGATCTCAGACATCTGGCTTCTCGGTGTCACTGTGCTCATTTTTTTTACGATCCAAGCTTCAAACTGCAAATTAAACAGGAAGAAAGTATTTAGCAACAACTTCACTTCACCTGCGGTTTCCTATTCAACGTTTTGAAACAGGCGGCAAACACTTCTCTCTGCACCATCTTGTTACTTAGTCCAGTGTTAGAAATTTCTCCCTAATTCCTGCTTGTGGATTAGACAATATCACAGAAGTCAAACAGTTAAAACAAGTCTAAAGGACAGGGTTGACTATAGAATAATGGGGTGGCGTTAAAATATTGTGTCTCTAAACACAAGCACAGAGGAATTCCTTACATTCCAAAGAAAATGTGGTCAAACTCACCCTTCTGTGAGGCTCTTCTTCTCACCATCTGATTCCACTGGTTTTCTCCAGGCTCCTTTTGAAGCAACTATCAGGTTTGAACTTGTTTTTCCTGACAGTTAACCCCTGTCACTATGTCAGGTTCCACCTACTGTTTAAATCAATCAATATTTGATGTAACATTGTTTGTCACGTGTGACCTGAAGTATATACTGTTTGTTTTTGCTCTTCTTCTCATTCATCTAAGCGACAGCCTCTAAACTTTATTGCCGTATTTTATTGACATACACATATCTAGACAATTAAATCACATTCCTGTGTTTAATGGTGTTTATTGATGACTTGTTTAAAGACTTTCAATTCCATTTCAGTGGTTTTTCACTTTTGGGATTGTAGATTTTTTTCCCTTCTCCCAGACAAACCATAGATATTGATTTTTTTTATTGTTGTTACACCTCCAGGGTCTGGGGGTGTAGCCAGAACCCATAAAATGGGTGGGCCCAGAGCAAATAAGGGTGGGCCAACCTCACAGTGTTATAGCCAAGTTTGATCAGCCCTCCGATTGGATGGGGCGGGTCAGACTGAAAAGTGGGTGGGCCCAGGCCTACCCGGGCCCCCCGTGGCTACGCCTATGCCCCAGACAAAACCCTGGTGTTTTCATCAACATCCATAGTCTCTGTAGACTTTCAGAGAGTTCCAAAGATGTTGGTAGACCATAGCACACAACAGCGCCACGCGGCGGCAACTTTGGCTACTACATAGACAAAACCAAGTTTTGTTACTACTTTTGGAAAGTTTTTATTGCAATTTTATTATACACACACACACAGAACTTTTATTATGAAAAAGTTTCACATTCCAGCAGCATCTGAAACTGACGGGTGAGTCAGTCGTTCCCTTAGCATGAAGATTCAGTTTTTGGATAGCAGTGATCACCATTGTTACATAGCGGATCTAGAATGTTCTGATCATTGTTTTGAGGTAGCTCAGTCTGAGGTAGTTCCGTCTGAGGTAGGTCCGTCTGAGGTAGGTCCGTCTGAGGTAATTGTTGGAGTTTAATTTGAAGGAAGTCATATTTCTTTGATATGATTCCTCTTTCAAAGAGCAAGGAAGTCAGCCAGGAGACAAGGAGAATGGTGGTGAAGGACACCAACATGCATATCGTCCTGATGGGGGCATGTTGGACATAAACATCATCAACCAAAATGCACCCTGGGAAATGGATGGTGGGCGGGATCCCCAGAAGGGGTTCTCCACATAGCAGCCTCAGAATAAGCGGCGTCAGGAATCCAACCACGGATCCATAACTGTTAGAGAATCCAAAGAACAGGACGCACACCAGCTGTGGGAACATGAGGATGTAGGCGATTTCTCCACCCAGGATCCAGAAGGCCATGACACTGGTGTGCAGGAAAGTGAGCAATGCTCCGATCAGACCGAAAAACACCACTGATGCTCGGATCACCCATCGCATCTCATTCTCTGAGGCCTACGGTGGAAGGAGAAACGATGAAGAAAATGGACAAAATAATTCAACATGAGATTGGAGCAGATACCACACCTGGGTCCTGAAGATCTTCTTGTAGATGCTCAAAGAGAAAATGGAGGCTGCCGAAAGCAGGGCGGAGTCTGTTGATGACATCACAGCAGCAGCCACGGCCCCAATCCCAACGACAGAGATGTAGGGTGGAGTAAGATGTTGGAGGGCGAGAGGTAGAATCAGACCAGTCTGACCTTGTTCAAAAGGAGAAGGAGAACCATAGGACGTCTGGTTCCAGTCTGAAAAAAAAAAGTTAAAATAAAAAAATTGATTATTCAGAAAAAAACTATATGACATTGACATAAAACTCTTGAACCTCATTCTGGTGGCACCAGGTGGCGCTAAATTAAAGTCTATCAGTTTGGATTCCACACATTGGGTCAGAAACTCGAGGCAGATTACACCATCAAAAGACCTCCACCTCAAGGACATGGGCCACTTCTTTGGACAGGTTCTGATGATTTTGTGGTCAATTCAGCTAGAGAGTTTCTGGTAAGATGTACATAGAGACAGAAATTGTTAAAAAAGTTACCAAGGTCGTTATAACTAAGTTTAACCACAAGGTGGTGGTAAAGCCGGATTTTGAATATCGGTAAAAAACCAATACCGATAAGCTCCGATATTAATAAAGGTTGCTAAAATTGGTCGTTAAAATCAGTGGACCAAAATATCAGCCCTCCCTAATGATAACAATGCTTTTTAGTTCTAAAATTTCTCGTTAGCATTATTATTATTATTATGGAAAATGTTGACTCGCTTTGGCAACGCCTGAAAAAGGGACAATCCGAAAGAAGGAGATTATTATCATCGGACAAATTAGGGCGACGGTTTTGCTGAATGTACTAGAATCACACTTATGGTTCTGGTTAGGGACGTCCCATATTAACTTAACAAATGTCCGATTTTGCAAATATTGTTCAAACGCTTCTGATACCGATATCAATCGATAACAATGCCCCCAAAACCAAAGTAGTTTCTCAGAACCCTATGTGTGATTCCAGTTCATTTTCATTATCAGACAAAAAACTGATATCGATCTTAGTGATATTACATAATTATGCTAATATCGGGTCAAATATCGGCCGACCAACATTGTCGAAAAAAGTAAATATCATTCCTAATTATTATATTTATTACCTGTTGACGCAGCTACGGCTCCAATGATCACTGGAGGAATCCCAAACGTGGGGATGAGGAATGCTGCACAGTAACAACGCAGTTTAGCTGTGGCGGCGGACGAGGCGGAGAGCGTCCTCTGGTGGAAGTCCTGAAATCCTAAATCCCCCACACTCTTGAAGAGTCAAGACAGGGATTTACAGAGACTGTCTGTGTTCAGCTGGACATGGATGAGAGGTTTGGGCTTTTATACCAATAGCAGGAAGATATCGATCCACATCCAAGCTCTGTCTGCTGTCACACTGCCGACCCAGGGAGGTTGGAAGGTGTAGTTAAATGAGGTGGTGGTGATGTCCACAGACGTTGGACTCATGAGGAGGAAAGGAACACACAACCACTGCACAGACAAAGACACAGGAACCTGGTTTAAGTCACAAAGGACAGAAATCTCATGAAACTAATCTTGTCACGGCTACTATTTTAGAAACCACTGGTTTGTGGTTTAATAATCTATGTGGTTTAACCGTAGCTGTGGTTAAACAACCCGCCTCAGAGAGTAGGGATTCCAGGTTTGATTCCCTGAGAAAAATAATGTTCAGAAGCTAACTTTAGAAATTATTGCTTAATTTAGAAATACATATGTTATTATAAGCAAAATTTCATAAAAATTGCATAAAAAATTCTTCTTTCAAACAGAAAATTAAATGTTAAAAAATTATATATTTTTTTCCCATTTTTTTAAAATGCTTGATGAGAAACATGTTGCAAACATAAAACCTCGAAAACGTATTCCAATAACTACATCTTTTTTTTTTTTAACAACCTACTAAACCTGACCATGAAACATTTTGGATTCATTTTAAAAAATCCAAAAATTCAAAATTAAGAAATTCTCGTATTTAAAGTAAACTTGGGGAAAATTAACCTTTAAAATCTCCTACAACCTGGTAGGATCATTCTTCTACCAATGTATCCACTGTCCCTGTCCTCTGAACATGTCCAAACCATCTCAATCTGTCTTCTCTAGCTTTTTCTCCA